>CM040240.1:83876344-83883844 GCA_022545495.1 Chrysanthemum lavandulifolium
TTCAAAAATTTAAATTTTTTTTTTAAATTTAAAATTTTAATTTTAAAAAATTAAAATTTAAATTTTAAAAAAAAAAAAACCCAAAAAAACCAACCCAAAAATTTTAAATTTTAAAAAATTTTAAAAAAAATTTTTTAATTTTTCCTTAAAAATTTAATTTTTAATTAAATTTTAAAATTTTAAAATTTTTTTCCAAAAAAATTTAAAAAAAATTTAAAAATTTAAAAAAAAAAATTTAAAATTTTTAAATTTTTAAACTAATTTTAAAATTTTTTAAAAAAAAAAAAATTTTAAAAATTAAAAAAAAATAAAAAAAAATTTTAAAAAAAAAAAAACAAAAAAAAAGGGAAAAAGAAATAAACCCAAAGAATTTTAATTTAAAACCAAAAAATTTTAAAAAAAAAAATTTTTATTTTAAAAATTGGGTTTTTTGGGTTTTTCAAAATTTTAATTTTTAAATTTTTTAAAAAAAAAAAATAAACAAAACCCAAAAAAAAAAAATTGGAAAAAAGGTTCGGGGAATTAAAAATTTTAAAAATTTGGGGGGGTAAAAGGGAAAAAATTTTTTTAAATTAAAACAAGGGTTTTTTAAAAAAAAGGGGTTAATTTAAAATTTTTCTTTTTTTTTAATTTTAAAATTTTTTTTTTAAAAGAAAATTTTTTTTAAAAATTAAAAAAACCAAAAAAATTTTTAAACAAATTTCCAAAAATTTTCATTTTAATTTTAAATTTAATTTTTTTTTAAATTTTGGTTTTTTAAAAAATTTTTTTAAAAACCCAAAAAAATTTCAAATTTTAAAAAAAAAATAAAATTTTAAATTTTAAAATTTTAAGATTTTTTTTTTTTAAATTTTTTTTTTTTTAAATTAATTTTTTTTTAAAAAACCCCCAAAATTTGGTTTCCGGAACCCCCCGGGGGTTCCGGCCGGGGTTTTGGGGGGAAAACCCTCCCCAATTTGGTTTTTTCCCTTTCCAAAAATTTTTTTCCCCTTTCTAAATTTTTTTTTTAAAATTTTTAACTTTTTAAAAAAAGTATTTTTGGCCAAAGGAAGTTAAATTTTTTTTTTGGGAAAAGTTTGTTTTTTTTTTGAAAAAAATTTAAATTTGGTTTAAAATTTTTCAAAATTGGGGTTTTTTTCCTTAAAAACCCTTTTTGGGGGTTTTTTGGGAAAATTAAATTTTTTGGGGAAAATTTTGGGGTTAAAGGTTTTTCCCGGGGAAAGGGGTTGGGGGAAAAAAATTTTAAAACCCCAAAAAAGGGGGAAAAATTTTTTTTTAAAAATTTTTGGTTTTTTTTTTTTTTAATTAAATTTTTTAATTTTTAAAACCAAATTTTAATTTAAAATTTTTTTTTTTAAAAAATTTTTTAAAAACCTTTTCCCCCTTTTTTTTAAAAACTTTTTTAAAACCCTTTCCAAAATTTTTAAAAAATTTTTTAAAAACCCAAAAAAAACCCCCTTTTAAAAAAGGGAAAAAAACCCCAAAAAAAAATTTTAAAAAAAACCTTTTTTAAAATTTTGTTAAAAAAAATTTAAATTTTTTTTATTTTTGGGGAAAAAAAAAAAAATTTGGTAAAAAAGTTTTTGCTTTAAAATAAAAAGAAAAAAATTTTTAATTTTAAACCCCAAAAAATTTGGGAAAATTTTTTTTAAACCCAAAACAATTTTTTAAAAAAATTTTAATTTTGGTTTTTAAAATTTTAAAAAAACCCCCAAAATTTCTTTTTTCCAAAAAAATTTATTTTTTTTTCCCCCCCAAAAATTTTAAAATTTTTGGAATTTTCCCAATTTTGGGGTAAATTTTTAAGAAAAAAAAATTAAAAAAGGGGGGAAAAAAATTTTAAAATGGAATGGAGGAAAGTTTAAAGAAAAAAAGAAAGGGAAAAAAATTTTAAAAAAAGGGGAAAAAAAAAGGCTTTGGGAAAGGGGAAAAATGTTGGGTTTGGGTTTTGGAAGTTTTTGGGGGGGGTTTGGAAAAAAGGAAAAAAAAAAAATTTGGGGAAAAAAAAAAAAGGTTTGGGATGGGGAAGGGGAAAAAAAAAATTTTGGGGAAAAGCAAAACCCGGGGGGGCCCCCAAAAAAAAAAGGGTTTTAAAAGGGGGGGTTTAAGGAAAAAAAAAGGAAAACCCTCTTTTTCCTTTTAAAAGGGAATTTTCCAAAAATTTTTTTTTTTGGGGAATTAAAAACAAAAAAAATTTTTAAAAAAAAAATTTTTAAAAAAAATTTTAAAAAAAAAAAAAAAAAAAGGGAAAAAAAGGAAAAATTTTAAAAAGGAAAAGGTTTTGAAAAAAATTTCCCCAAAAAAAAAAAATAAACTAAAAAATTTTAAAAAAAAACCTTTTAAAAATTTTAAAAAAACCCCCCAAAAAGGGTTTTTTAAAAAAGGGAAATAAAGGGTTTTAAAAAAGGGAAAAACCAAATTAAAAAAAGGCCAAAAAAAAACCAAAAAAAAAGGGCCCGGGCCAAAATTTTCCCCTTTTAATGGTTTTGGAAAAAACCCCCAAATTTTTAAAAAAGGAAAAATTTTAAATTTAAAAAAAAACCCCAAAAATTTAAAAAAAAATTAATTTTAAAATTTTAAAAAAATTTAAAACCCCTTTTCCAAAACCCTTTAAAACCCCCAAACCCCCCAAAAAAAAAAAAAACCCCCCCAAATTAAAAAATTTTTAACCATTAAAACCTTAATTTTCCATAAAATTTAAAAAATTTTTAAAAAAAAAAATTTTAAAACAAAATTTTTTTGGGGTTTTTTGGTTTTGGAACCCAAAAAAAGGAAGGATGGGAAAAAAAAGGGGCCAAAAAAACCAAAAAAAACCCTTGGGAATTCAAAAAAATTAAAAAAATTTTAAAAATTTAAAAACCCCTTTGGAAAAGGTTTTTTTATTTTTTTTTAAAAAGAAAATTTAATTTAAAAAAAGGGAAAAAAAAAAAAAAAAAAGGGGGAAAAAAAAAAGGGTTAGGAAAAAAAAAACCCAAAAAAATTTTAAAAAAATTAAACTTTTAAACCTTTGGGAAAAAGGGATGGTTTCCAAAAACCCAAAAATTTTTTTAAAAAAATTTAAAAATTTCCAAAACTTTAAATTCCCAAATTTTGGGGCCCCAAATTGGAAAAAAACCAAAAAAAAAAAATGGGAAAATTTTAATTTAAATTTTTAAATCCCTTTTCCATTTAAAAAAAAAAATTTTTTGGTTTATTTTTTTTTTAAAAATTTTTAAAAAAAAAATTTTTTAAAGGAAAATTTAAAAAAATTTAAAATTTTTTCCAAAGGTTCCCCTTTTTTCCGGAAATTTTAAAAAATTTTTTTTTGGTAAAAATTAAAATTTTTTCCCCCCCCAAAAACCCCAAAAAAAAGGGGAAAAGGAAAATTAAAAATTAAAAAGGGAAAAAAAAACCCAAAAATTTTTAAAAGGGGGTTTTCTTTTTTAAAAATTTTTAAATGGTTTTTCCCCCAAAAAAACCCAATAAAAAAAAATTAAAAAAAGGTTTTTTTAAATTTTTTTTAAATTTTAAATTTTAAACCAAAATTTTCCCAAAATTTTTGGGGTTTTTTGGGTTTTTTTTTCCCCAAACCAAAAAAAAAAATAAAAAAAATGTTGGGAAATTTTAAAAAATTTCCCCCTTTCCCCCCCAAAAATTTTTTAAATTAAATTAAAGAAAAAAAAAAAAAAAAAAAAAAAAGGAAATTTAAAAAAAAAAAAAAATTTTAAAAACCCATTGGAAAATTAATAAAAAATTAAAGGCCCCCAAAAAAAAAATCAAATTTTTTTTTTTTCCCCAAAAAAAAAAATTAAAGGAAAAAGGGAAATTTTTGGGAAAAAAAAATTTTAAAAAAGAAATTTTTTTCCCAAACCCAAAAAAAATTAAATTAAAAAAAATTTTTAAAAAAAAAAGGGGGGGGAAAAAAAAATTTTTGGGGGGAAAAAAAAAGGAAAATTTTAAAAAAAAAAAAATTTTTTAAAATTTTTTTTTGGTTTTTTTAAAATTTTTAAAATTTTAAAAGGTTTTTTGGGTTTTTAAAAAAAGGTTTTTCCCCCCCTTTCCCTTTAAAACCCCCTTTTTAAAAAAAAATTTTTAAAAAAAACCCCAAAAGGGGACCGCCTTAAGACTTTTTTATTTAAAAAAAAGGGTTAAAAAAATTTTTTCCAAAAAAAAAAAAATTATTTTTTAAAATTTGTTGAAATTTTTAAAAAAAATTTTTTTTTAAAAACATGGGGGAAAAAATTTGGGGGTTAAATTTTTTTTAAAATTAAAAAAAAAAAATTTTTTTTAAAACCAAAAAAAAAAAGGAAAAAAATTTTTGGGGAAAAACCAAAAAAAAAATTTTCCTTTAAAAAAAAAAAAAAAAAAAAAAAAAAAAGGGGGGTTTTTCTTCCGGGGGCCCCCTTTTTTTTGTTTTGTTTGGTTTCCCAAAAAAAACCCAAAAAACCTTAAAAATTTTAAAGGTTTTAAAAAAAGGGGGTTTTGGTTTTAAACCCAAAAAAATAGGGGTTTGGAAAAGGGGGTTTAAAATTTAAAAAGGGGTTTTTTTTTTTTCCCCTTTTTTAAAAGGGCGGGGGCCCCCCCCCCCCGGAAAAAGGGGAAAAATTCCCCCCTTAAAAAACCCCCGGAATTTGGAACAAAAAAAAGGGGTTCGGGAAAAATTTCCCCCCCCAAAAATTTTTTTTTTTTAAAAAAAAAAAAAATTTTCAAAGAAACCCCCAAAAACCCCCAAAAACCTTTCCCAAACCCTTTTTTTTTCCTTGGTTTGGTTTAAAAAAAAAAAAAATAAACCCAAAACCCAAAAATTAAAAAAAAAAAAAATTTTTTTTTAAAACCCCCCCAAAAAAACAAAAAAAAAAAATTTTTCCCCGGGGCCGGGTAAAACCCAAAAAAACCCCTTTCCCCAAAACCCCTTTACCAAAAAAAAAAAAATTTTATTTTTCTTCCCCCCTAAAAAAAAATAAAAAATTTTAACCAATTTCATTTCTTCCTTTTTAAAAATTTTTTATTTAAAAAACCAAAAATTTTTTTTTTTTTTAAAAAAAAATTTTTTTTAAAAAAAATTTTTAAAAATTTACCAATTATTTTAAAAAAAATTTTTCCCCAAAAAAAAAATAAAATTTTAAAAAAAAACCCCCTTAAAATTTTTAAAATTTCCCTTTAAAAAAATTTTTTTTTTTAAAAAAAAAATTAAATTTTTTTTTCTTGAATACTAAAGGTATTGCATAACTAATATGCATTCCGGGTATATTCAAATGAAGCCAAAAAGGTTTGGGTTTTCCTTTTTTAAAAACCCCCAAAAAATTTTTTAAAAAAGGGGAAAAAAAAATTTTTTTTTAAAAAACCAAAAACCAAAAAAATTTTTTTTTTTTTAATTTTTTTAAAAAAAGGGAAAAAAAAAACAAAAACCCCTTCCCAAAACCCCAAAACCCAAAAAAAAAAAAGGGGAAAATTTTTAAAAAATTTTAAATTTAAAATTTTTCCCCCTTCCCCCAAAAAAAAAATTTCCCCATTTTTCCTTTTTTTAAAAATTTGCCAAATTTTTTGGTTTTTTAAATTTTCCCTTTTTTAAAAAAAAATTTGGAAATTTTTTTTAAAAAAAAACCCAAAATACCAAAATTTTGGTTTAAATTCCCAAAAACCCCGGGAAACTTTTTAAAGGGGCCCCCCGGAAAAACCCCCCCCTTTTTTGGCCCGGGAAACCCTTTTAAAAAATTTTAAACCCCTAACCCAAGGGAAAAAGGGAAGGGAAAAATTGGAAGGGAAAAAATTTTTTAAAGAAATTTTTAAAAAGGGGGTTTAAAAAAATTTAACACCAAAAATTTTTCCCAAAATTTTTTCCCACCCAAAATTTCCCCCAAAAATTTGGGGGTTTTTTAAAAAATTTTTTCCCTTTCCAAATTTTCTTCCCCCCCCCCCTTCCCAAACCCCAAAATTCCCCCCCAAAACCCCCCAATTTTTCCTTTTAATTTTGGGTTTTAAGGGGAAAAAGGCTAAACCTAAAAAACCAAACCCCAATCCCTTTTTTTCCCCCCCCCCCTTAAGGTTTTTCCCCCAAAAAAAAAAAGGGGAAAAAAAAATTTAACCAAAAGGGGAAAAAATTTTAAAGGGAAAAAAGGGTTTTTTAAGGGGGAAAAAATCTTTGGGGTTTTTTAAAATTTTTTGTTTTTTTGGGTTTTTAATTTTTTTAAAAAGGTGGAAAAAATTAAACGGGGGAAAAAATTATAAAAAATTTTTTTTTTCCCCCCAAAATTTAAAAAATTTTTTTAAAATTTTTTCCCTTTTTTAAAATTTTTTTAAACCCTTTTAAAGAAAAATTTTGGGTTTTTTAAAAATTTTTAAAAAATTTTAAACACCCAAAACCCCCCCCCTTTTTTTTTAGGTTTTTTTTTTTTTGGGGGGGGGACCAAAAAAGGGGGAAATTTTTTGGGCCCCGGTTTTTTTTGGGCCTTTCCCTTTTTTTAATTTCCCTTTTTTTTTATTTTTTAAAAAATTTAAAATTTTTATTATTAAAAAAATTTTCCACCAAATTAAAAAAAAACCCCCCAAAATTTTTGGAAAAAAAAAAATTTTGGAAAAAAAAATTTTGGTTTAAAACCCCAATAAAAAATTCCAAATCCTTTTCCCCTTTTTCCCCTTTTTTTTCCCCTTTTTTTTAAAAATTTTTAAAATTTAAACCCCTTCCCAAAATTTTAAACCCCCAAAAAAAATTTTTCCAAAAAAATTTTTTTTAAAATTTTTTTTAAAAAATTTTTTCCCTTATTTTTAAATTTTAAAAAAAAAAAAGAAAAACCCTTCAAAAAAAAACCCCCAAAATTTTAAAAGGCCCTTTTTGTGGGGTTTTTTTCCGGGGCCCCCCAAATCCACCCCCCAAATTAATTCCCCTTCCAAAAAAAAAAATTTTTAAAACCAATCCCAAAAACCCCCCCCCCCAAACCCCCCCCCCCCCCCCCAAAACCCCCAAAAATCCCAACCTTTTCCCCCAAGGGAATTTTCCCTCCCCTTTTAAAACCCCTTTCCCCAAAAAATTTTCCCCCCCCCCTTTAAAATTTCCCCCAAAAGGGTTTTTTCCCCGGGCCCCCCAAAACCCCCATTTAAAACCCCCTTTCCCCAAAACCCCCCCTTCCCCCCCTTTTTCCCCCCCCTTAACAATTGGGTTTTTGGGAGGCCAATTTGGGGGGGGCCAATAACTTTTTCCCCCCCCCAATTAAACCCAAAGGGGGGGAAAAAAAACTTTGCCCCAAAAAACCCACCAAAACCCCAAACCCAAACCAACCCCCACCAAAACCCCACCCCCTTCCCAAACCCCCCTCCAAAAACCCCCCAAATTTGGGCCCCAAAGGAAAGGGGGTTAAAATTTTGGAAAAAAAAAAATTTCCTTTCCCCCAACCTTTCCCCCCCCCTTTTTTTAAAAATTTTTTTTTTTAAATTTTTTTTTTTTTTTTTTTTTGTTTTTTTTTTTTTTAAAATTTTTTTAAAAAAATTAAAAAAGGGGAAAAAAAAAAAGGGGTTTTCCCCAAA
>CM040240.1:83886344-84101470 GCA_022545495.1 Chrysanthemum lavandulifolium
CCAAAAAAAGGAAAAAAAACAAAAGGGAAAAAAACCGGAAAAAAAAAAACGGAAAAAAAAAAGGGAAAAAAAAAAAAGGGGAAAAAGGAAAAGGGGGGGGGGAAAAGGGAAAAAAAAAAGGAAAAACAAAAAAAAGGAAAAACCAAAAAAAAAAGGAAAAACCGGAAAAAAAAAAAAAAAAAAAGGAAAAAAAAAAAACGGGAAAAACGGAACAAAACGTTAAAAAAAAACAAAGGGAAAAAAAAAAAATTTTGGTTTTTGGAAAAATTTTTTTTTTTTTTAAAGGAAATTAATTTGGAAAATTTTTGGTTAATTTAAAATTTTTTAGAAAAAATTTTTTCCCTTCCAAAAAAAAAAAATTTTTTTCCCCCAAAAAAAAAAACCCTTTTTTTTAAAAATTTAAAAAAATTTTTTTTTTTTTTAATTTTTTAAATTAAATTTTTCAAAATTTAAAAAAAAATTTTTAAATTAAAATTTTTAAACCTTTTAATTAAAAGGAAAAAATTTTAAAAAATTTTTTTTTAATTTAATTTTTTTTTTTTTTAAAAAAAATTTTTTTTTTAAGTTTTTTTTTTGAAAAATTAATTTTTAAAAAATTTAAATTTAAAAATTTAAAATTTTTAATTTAAAATTTTAATTATAATATTAATTTAATTTTAATTTTTTAAATTAAAAATTTTTTTTAAATTTTTTTAAAAAAAAAAAATTTTTAAAAAATTTTTTTTTTAAAAAAAAGGGAAAAAAAAAAAAAGGAAATTTTTTTTTTGGGGGTTTTTTTTTAAAAAAAAACCTTTTTTTAAATTTTTAAAAATTTAAATTAAAAAAATTTTAAATTATTTTTTTAAAAAAAATTTTTTTTAAAAAATTTTTTTGAAAATTTAAAAAACTTTTTTTGGGTTTTTTTTTTTAAAATTTTAAATTTTGGGGTTTAAATTTTTTTTTTTTTTTAAAATTTAAAATTTTTTAAAATTTTTTAAAATAAAAAATTTAAAATTTTTTTTAAAAAAAGAAGGAAATTTAAAATTAAAAGGGGGTTTTAAAAAAAGGGGAAATTTTTTGGGTTTTTAAAAAATTTTAATCCCTTTTTAATCCACCCCAAAAAACCAAAAAAACCCCCAAATTTTAAAATTTTTAAACCAAAGCGGGCCAATTTTTTTAATTGGTTTAATTTAAACCCTCAATTTTTTTAAAAAATTTTCTAAAAACCCCCCATTAATTTTTTAAAAATTTCCTAAATTTTAATTTTTAAAAAAATTTTTTAATTAAAAAATTTTTAAAAAAAATTTTTTAATTTAAAAAAAAAATAATTTAAAAAAAATTTTTTTTTTCTTAGGTTTTGTTCGTTTTTGTCCGTTTATCTTACGTTTTGTCCGTTTTGTTCGTTTTGTCCGTTTTCTTTACGTTTTGTCAGTTTTCTTACGTTTTTCTGTTTTGTTTCGTTTTTGTTCGTTTTTTATGTTTTGTCCGTTTTCTAACTTTTGTCCGTTTTCTTCGTTTTGTCCGTTTTGTCATTTTTCTTACGTTTTGTCCGTTTTGTTCGTTTTGTCCGTTTTCTTACGTTTTATCTTGTTTTGTTCGTTTTGTTCGTTTTCTTATGTTTTGTCCGTTTTAACGTTTTGTCGTTTTGTCCGTTTTGTTCGTTTTGTTCGTTTTCTTATGTTTTGTCCGTTTTCTAACGTTTTGTCCGTTTTCTTCACGTTTTGTCCGTTTTGTTAGTTTTGTCGTTTTCTTACGTTTTGTCCGTTTTTCTTCGTTTTTACATTTTTTGTTCCGTTTTGTTCGTTTTCTTATGTTTTGTCCGTTTTCTAACGTTTTGTCCGTTTTCTTAAGTTTTGTCCGTTTTGTTTCGTTTTGTCCGTTTTCTTACGTTTTGTCCCTTTTTTACGTTTTGTCCATCTTTTACGTAGAAAAACGGACAAAACGTAAAAAACGGATGAACAAAACGGACAAAACGTAAAAAATGGACAAAAAGACAAAACGGAAGAAAAACGGCAAACGGAACAAAACGTGAAGAAAGCGGATAAAACAGAACAAGCGGACAAAACGTAAGAAAACGGACAAAACGTGAAGAAAAAACGGACAAAACGGACAAACGGACAAAACGTAAAAACGGACAAAACGGACAAATGGAAAACGCGGAAGTAAGAAAGCGGACAAAAGTAAGATCAAAACGAACAAAACGGACAAAACGAAGAAAACGGAACAAAACGGACAAAACGAAAAACGTAAGAAAACGGACAAAACGACAAATGGAAAACTAACAAAACGGACAAACGTAAGAAAACGGACAAACGGACAAAACGTAAGAAAACGGACGAAAACGAACAAAACGGACAAAACGAACAAAACGGACAAAACGTAAGAAAAACGGACAAAACGGACAAAACGTAAGAAAACGGACGAAAACGGACAAAACGTTAGAAAACGGACAAAACGTGAAGAAAACGGAAAAAAACGGACAAAACGGACAAAACGTAAGAAAACGGTCACATTACGTGCATTGATCATAATTTGAAAGTTATTTACGTGCATTGATCATAATTTGAACTTTGACACGGTAACATGAGTGCGGTCACATTCACGTCATCGATTATAATTGAAAGTTATTTACGCAAAGTAATAAAATTTGTATGTTACGTCATCGGTATATTTGAGAAAGTTAATTACGATTCTCACCTTCACCCAAAAAAAAACAAAACGATATCTATTAAAACTTACAAAAAAATTTTACAACTTGCTTTATTTTTATTAGATCTAATGAATGATATTAATTTCAATAATTAAAAAACTTAATTTTTTTAAATACAATATCTTTCAAACCGTTAATTGTCAAGCGAAAAAAATATCTTATTGACGACGATTTAATTATCTTTATATAGATAAGTGACTTTGATATCTTTCGACAAAAAAAAATCGTGTTTTTCACGTTTATTTTAAGTTTTTTTCGTTTTTTTACGTTACTAAAATTAGCATGAAAAAATCATATATGATTTAACACTAATTTGAATACCACATGTGATATTAGTGTTAAATCATATATGATATGTATATCATATGTGATTTATCATATATGATTTAACACTATATCACATATGATATTATATATCATATGTTATTTAACACTAATATCACATGTTATCTTTGCAAATTCCAGTTTCGAAGAAAAACGAAAAAAAAAGACGAAAAAATGTAAAAAAAAAAAAACGATTTTTTTTTTCTTTTTTTGAAAGTATATCAAACTGTCCGTCTATAGAAAGATAATTAAATGCTCGTCGCGATAGTGTAATTATTTTTATTTAACGATTAACGGTTTAAGAGATATTTAAATTATAAAAAATATGTGAAATAATAAAATGCGTTTAATCTCATCTATTGATTTCTTTTTAGATAGATGGTGAGATGAGTCCCTTGGTATGTAAGAAAAGTTTGGTATGTAAAATAACTCTACTCTAAAACTTATGCTACTTTTGGTTTATAGATGGGTTTTGGATTTGGATTTTCTAAAGTGAAGAGGGAAATACATATTTTATTATTGTATTATAATTTAAAATTTAAAATTATTGTATAAAATATTAGAAATGAAGAGAGAGCTAGAGAGATTAAAATGGGTCTCACAAAAAAAGTAGTGAAATCTTAGAATGAGTGACGGGTTTTAATTTAGTAGGGTTAATGCTTAGTTTTGAATCCACCCGTCAAACAAACAACACTTTTATCCACCAATCCTAATCCACCCTCACAAAACTCATAAACCAAACGGGACCATAATGATTGATATTGTTGTTAGACTAAGAGCGTCCTCAATGTATTCTTTAATAGAAAGTATTATACATCGTCACATCACTACCACATCATCATTCAACTTTTCATATAAAACCCTCACAATGCATTGAACTTTACACAGTCTAATAAATTTCCACGTCACAATTTTATTTAATCACAACATGTTTATTATATAAAAACAATGACAATAATTTAAGATTTTCGCATTTATAAATATGAAGTATAGATATTAAACACTAATGAATTAAAACAAAAATATACATAAACAATTATATGTTTACCTCATTAGTTAGATTGTGTAAACTTTGTTGGTGTTGACCAAAATTTATATTATTTAAGTAATAACGTTAGTTGGGATAAAAAAAAACTTTTGCTGAAATAGAGTTTTAAAACTAAATAATGATACAAAACACATCTAATCTACTTGTTTTATATGTAGTGGAAATGAATGGTAATAAAATATTGATATATAAGTCATGTCATTGTATAATAAAGGTGTGTATAGAGATTAGAGACCTACTCACATTCAATATACATGCATATGTGAATTTTCACAATGCATTGATCTATGAGTCATCATTCATTGAACGCAGGCTCCATTGTGGATGCCCTAACGGTGCGTTTGGTTGAGGGGTGTAGCCGTGTATGGATGAAATATGGGCATGATGATAGATATGAAGCGTTTGGTTTCAATTTGTGGGACTCAAAGATTGGATACAAAAAAAGTACTCGAACATGTAGTAATCCTACAAATATGTCAAGGTTTTGGTAGATTTTGTCACATTATGTATTTTTGTGGGCTTTTTTTTAGCCTACACCATATATTACATTTTCTTTTCTATTTTAAATAATAAACATTAATTTTAAATCTTTTATATTTTCAAATAACAAATAATATTTAATTATATTATATTTAATTTTTTTATTCAAACCCAAATCAAAATCCAAATCTAAAACTAAATCCAAAAAATCACTCGCAAACCAAACGCACCCTAAAATATTTGGGAGAATTTTATCTATATCTTTACAAAAAAATTCAAATTACATCAATATCCTTGCAAATTTCATAATTACGTTAATATTCTCTCAAAACTTAAAAATTCTCAAATATGTTCAAATATACAATTTAACTATAAAAAAGTGTCTACAACATTTAAAACTCTATAAAAATAATGCTAAGACTATTTTACCCTTCTTTTCAACACTAATTAAATTAATTAAAAAATAAAATAAAAATACTCGTCAAATTAATTAAAAAATAAAATAAATAACATATTTACTCAAAGTAAGAACACTGAAAGAGAACTAAATCGTGTTTCATAAGAATAGTAATACAAAAACCACTTGATTTATTATTTATCTTGCAAAATAAACTTCAAAATATGATTTCAAATTAATGGTGTTTATTCTATGAAGGAAATCAGGAAATACGATTGTTTATTTTCTTTCAATTTTTTTTTATATTTACAAATCAATAATACTAAAACCCAAATAAAAAAAAGTGAAACAAATTGCGATTAAAATATGCTTCAAGATTGACTCATGAGAAAGAGTCGGGTGCAATTGAACATTGCGATGGAAGTAGAATACCAGAGGATGACATGACCGGCTATAAATGAAAAGGCATTGATTTCCTTTATTAAGATTCAAGGGGTGTTAATACAAATATCGTCATTAAACGTTATTTATATTTTTGATCTTTGCCTAAGTTTTGTTAATGACAAAAGTAAATTTAATTTATAAAAGCTTAAAGCTTGTCAAGTTTAATAGATATTAAAACAAGCTTTCTCAAACAATATATTCATCATTCAAGCATTTACATTGGTGATTAGTGACATCTTGATATGACTCTAATCATTATGTATGATAGTAGTTTTAGATAGTGTTAGGTTCTTAAAACCAAACACTACTTAAGCATTGCATATTTCTAAAATAGAAATACAACATATGACATCATGTTATGCATCATGGAAATCATTGGAAGATTTCATTAGATATTTTATTATTGGTTGTACTCTTCATATCTTGCACAATCTAACTTAGATATAGTTGACTTTAGCATGATTTGATATCTTGGTGTCGAACCCACGGTACCAATTTGGTACAGACGGAACCCTTTTAAGGGTTCCGCGGTCCGTCAGGAGCTCCTATCCATTTGGCTATAAATAGCAATACCAAGCCAAGTAGTTTTTCATCCCTTTCTAACATACTCATACATATCTTCTCTAATCTTTCTAACTCGGTTTCATATCATATTAGTGATCTTTTTGTAGCAAAGAAGATCAAGTCATATTCAAGCTTCAACGAGAAGTTGGAAGTCTTGTTTGTTTAGTGTTGTATGATCTAGTGTTGATCCATACTTCATTGTTGTATCAAACCATCATAATCTTGTGAGTGTGAGTGGTTAGTATTTTAGTCCTCAAAATACATTGTGTGTGGGAGTAGTTGTACCCTTGGAAAGAACTCGACATCTAGCTTAGTGTCGGAAATAGTGTAGCGAAGTGTAAAGGTTTTCTCCGCCGGTGAAAGGAGCTTGTTGAGTAGTGAAGTTAAACTCTCGAGTGTGAGACTCGGGAGTGGAGTAGGGCAAGGAAAAAGAGTCCTTGTAGGCGAACCACTATAAACAACTTGTTGTGGTTTGATCATTTCTTTCCTATTTACTTATTACACATTACTTGCATATTTCATTAACATACTCAAGATTAATATCAATTGATCTTTCAATAAGTTTCAAAACAAAGTTTTTAATTGGCAAACTATTCAACCCCCTTCTAGTTTTCTACAATTGGTACGAGCCTCGTTGCTCAAGAATTTCTAAAATAACTTGTATTTTATAAACTTGAAGCGATTCATGGATTACGAAAACTTTAAAGAAGGGCAATCTATGCAAAGACCACCACTCTTTGAAACCAATGGATTTATCTATTGGAAAAACCGTTTTGAAACATATGTAAAATCAAAAGATATAGATCTTTGGTTTATTATTGTTAAAGGAGATTTTAGTTCTACAACAAAGGATATTTCCGTTGATGAACAAAAGAAATTAGTTGCTAAAAATAATGAAGCTAAAATGATGCTTTATAATGCTTTACCTAGAAAAGAATATGAAAGAATTTTTATGTGTGAAACCGCCAAAGACATTTGGGAATCTTTAATTGTTACACATCAAGGTAATTCAAGTTAAGGATAACAAAATTGATCTTCTTGTTCAACAATATGAACAATTTGTTATCCACGAAGATGAAACCATTGATTGTGGCTTTGCTCGTTCAACACTATCATTACATCACTTAAAGCACTTGATGAATCTTTTCGTAGTAAGAACTTTGTCGGAAATTTCTTAGAGCACTCCATCCCAAATGGAGCTAAAGTGACCGCTATTGAAGAATCAAAAGATCTCTCGATAATGTCACTAGGCGAGCTAATTGGCAACCTTAAAGTTCACGAAATGGTAATGGAGAAAGATTCGGAGATCATCAAAGGAAGAAAGGAGAAGATCAAATCCGTTGCTCTAAAAGCAAAGGCGGAATCAAGCGATGATGATGAATCTTGTTCGGTAGTGAAGATGAGGAGTATGCTATGGCGTTAGAGATTTCAAGAAGTTCTTTAGAAGAAGAGGAAAGTTTGTAAGACAACCTCGAGAAGAAAAAAGCCATTCAGAAAGATCGGGATGATAAGAAGAGTAAAGGTGAAAGAAAGTGTTTTAGATGTGGTGATGCAAGTCATCTCATGGAGAATGTCCAAGCCACCTAAAAGCAAAACTCAACGAGCTTTTGTAAGTGGTGCTTGGAGTGATAGTGAAGGCGATGAAGAATCAAGCAAGGAAGAGATCGCTCTAATGGCACATGAGTCAAATGAGGTATTTTCCGACTCTTCTTATTCTTCTATAGATGATGACACCTTGCAAAAACAATATAATCAATTGTGTGAGCTAAGTCTAAAAATCATAACTAAAAATAAATTTCTAAAACCAAAAGGAATTTTTGGAAAATGAAGTATATGAGTTGAAAGAAAAGGCAAACGACTTGAAAAAGGAAAAGCAAATGGCGATGATTGTAAATCATGTCAAGAGCTTAATCTTGAAATAGAAAAACTAAAGCTCACACAAGAAGTTCTAATAGAAAATAATTCTAAGTTTAAAGGTTTAACAAAAACATCGCTCTTGCCGATGAAATAGTTAAAATCCATAAAACACCGGGAGACATGAATGGGTTAGGTTTTAATGAAGTATTAATTCCAAAGAGTCAAAACAAAAGCGGCCGAAAAGGACGAACATTCATCAAAATTGCTGCGATGCAGACGGACGAACGGAACCAAAATAAGGGTTCGTCCGTTGTCACCTAATGGTACCATGGTACTTGAAACGAGAATGTTCATAATCGGACCGTCTTGAATTTGTTAAAGTAACAAAGAAAACCAATGATAATGTTAAACTAAAACCGGCTATTATATCGAGTAGGACTTGTTAAAATGAATTTAGATCAAAACTACTCAACAACGATATAAAACCTCCTTTGCCAAACGCCCCTTTCCTAAGAGCAACCACAACGTTCAACCTAACTTCCAACACAACGGTTGGAATCAAAGTTTTCTAGACCATATCAAACTCAGTTACATGCCATGGAACTCTTACCCATCATTTCCATACATGAATCAAATAAATGGCATGTTTAACCCAAACGGACCCATGAGATATTGGGGACAAAATGCTTGAGTTATTTGCTTCTTAGGTATGCTTGAAAGTTGGATTGGAACCTGATGAATGGATAAAAGATATGGATGCTCACGACACATGACGGGCAACAAAGTCTCTTCTCATCATACCAAGCGTATGATGGAGGTAATGTCACTTCGGTAGCAATCTCAAAAGCAAAATCATTGGCAAAATGCGATTGCTCATAACTCCCTAACTATTGAAAATGTTGCTCATGTGGATAGGTTAGGATTTAATCTACTTAGTATTAGCCAACTATGTGATAAAAAGTATAAAGTACTATTTGATGAAAATGGTAGTAAAATACTAAAAGATGGCATCACCATAGCTAAAGGAGTTAGGAAAAATAACATATCGTCATGAAAATAGATAAAACACATAATGTCAAACTTTGCTTAACAACATTAGGCGATAGCTCATCTCTTTGGCATAGGCGCTTAGATCACGCTAATATGAGACTTATACAAAACCTATCTTCAAAAGAGTTGGTTAGGAATTTACCAAAACTAAAATATGACCAACACTTTTGCGACGCTTGCAAAATTGGTAAACAAACACATAGTAGTCACAAATCTAAAAATATGGTGTCTACATCTAAGTGTCTAGAATTATTACATATGGACTTGTTTGGACCATCCGCTATAAGAAGCTATGGAGGCAACTTATACACTTTGGTCATAGTAGATGATTACTCAAGGTTTACTTGGGCGTTATTTTTGAAAACCAAAATGAAGCTTTTGATAAATTTGAAATACTTAGCAAGAAAATTTAAAATCTTCTAGGTGTCAAAATTGTGTCGATCCGAGCGGATCATGGTCGTGAATTTGACAACGAAACTCAATTTGGAAACTTTTGTGATACAAATGGTATAACACATAACTTTTCCGCTCCACGAACACCTCAATCAAATGGAGTAGTAGAGCGTAAAAATAGAACAATTCAAGAAATGAGTAGAACAATGCTTAATGAACAAAACATTCCTCAAAAGTTTTGGTGTAGCGCCATTGACACTTCTACATATATTTTAAATAGAGTCTTAATCGTCCTTTCCTAAACAAAACACCATATGAACTTTATAAAGGTAAAAAGCCAACATTAGGATATTTTAGAGTCTTTGGTTGTAAATGCTTTATTCTTAATACTAAGGATTATCTCAACAAGTTTGACCCAAAGTCTTATGAAGGTGTATTTCTTGGTTACTCTCAAACTAGTAAAGCTTACATTGTTCTAAATAAAGAAACAATGATAGTCGAGGAATCGTTGAACATAACATTTGTGAAAGTCCACCTCCTCTAAGACATCACCTTTGGTAGATGATGACTTAGTTGAAAGTCAAATAATAGAAAGTCAAATTAATAATAACAAGGAAGATGAACCATCAAATAAGGAAATTGTCAACATCAAAGAATCTAAAAGTCATCCATTAGAAAGGTCATAGGACAACTTAATCAAAGAACCTTAAGGTCACAAGCCCAAAATCAAAGTAATCATTTTGTTTTGTATCCACCATTGAACCAAAACCATAAATGAAGCGATTAAAGATGAATCATGGGTAATTGCCATGCAAGAAGAATTAAACCAATTCGTTAGAAATGATGTTTGGAAACTAGTTCCAAAACCCAAAGATCAAACTATAATTGGAACAAAATGGGTCTTCGAAACAAAATGGACGAAAATGGTGTAGTATCTAGAAACAAAGCTAGGCTTGTTGCACAAGGTTATAATCAACAAGAAGGAATTGACTATGATGAAACTTATGCACGGTAGCTAGACTTGAATCTATTAGAATATTACTTGCTTATGCATGTGCTTATGACTTTAAATTATTTCAAATGGATGTTAAAAGTGCTTTCCTTAATGGGTTTATTAACGAAGAAGTGTATGTTGCTCAACCTCCCGGTTTACCGACTTTGAGAAACCACATCATGTCTTCAAACTCAAGAAAGCATTATCGACCTTAAACAAGCACCTAAAGCTTGAATGCGACCGTCTTAAGACTTTTTTATTGATAACAAATATACTATGGGATTAATAGATAATACTCTTTTACCAAGAAAAAGGAATCACAAATTATTATTGTTCAAATATCGTTGATGACATTATATTCGGATCAACTTGTCAAGAACTATGTGATGATTTCTCTAAAATCATGCATGACGAGTTTGAAATGAGTATGATGGGTGAGTTAAACTTCTTTCTAGGACTTCAAATTAAACAACTAGAAGATGGCATTTTCTTTAACCAATCTAAATATATAAAAGACATGCTTAAGAAATTTGGTCTTGAAGATTCCAAACCAACTAAAACATTCATGTCCTCGGACACTAAACTCACCAAGGACGAAGAAGGTGAATCCGTAGATAACACTAAATATAGAGGAATGATTGGTAGCCTACTCTATCTTACGGCTAGTAGACCCGACATTGTGTTTAGTGTTTGTCTATGTGCTCGCTTTCAAGAAAACCCAAAGGCATCACACTTAGAAGCCTTAAAAGGATTTTAGATATATTAAGGGAACAACGTGTTTAGGATTATGGTATCCCAAAGGCGGGTATAGAAACCATAGTGTATGCCGACTCGGATCATGCCGGTGATTATGTCGATAGAAAAAGTACAAGTGGTATTTGCACTTTTGTTCGACATTGTCTCACCTCATGGTTTGCAAAAAGCAAACGGCTTTAGCCATCTCAACTCTTCGAAGCGAATCGTCTCGGCCGGAAAAGCATGTCAACAAGCTCTTTGGATGAAGCAAGCTCTCGTGAACTACGAATTCATCTCAACGACATTGTGATACTTTGCGACAACAAAGGAGCCATCGATCTCGACAAGAATCCCGTTCAACATGCTCGTACAAAGCACATTGAAATCCGTCATCACTTTCTTAGCGACAATGTTCAAAAGGAAACATTTCAATCGAAAGTATCCTCCGAAGACAACATTGCCGACATCTTAACTAAACCTCTTAAGCGAGAACCTTTTAATCTTCTTAGACTTGGTTTAGGATTAATGGAACCAAACATGTAGGATAAACATAGCCCAAAACATTAGAATAATCAAAACAAAACAATTTTGTCTTGTACACACTCTTCGTAGCCACGACGCAACGACAACAAAGGCGGAACCAAAATTTTGGTACCGTCGGTCCGTGGTGTCTCTGACAAAAGCGCTATATACAAATCATCCTCTTCCTCAAAACCCACTTTACCAAAAGCGTGTAAAACTTAAACCAATCTCATTATTGTCATCTTCCCACTCACTAATCATGAAGATAACATCATTGTAAGTATCCTAACTACATTTCATCTCTTAACTCGAGTCTAGGATTCTTATTTATGCAAAACTATCACAAATCATTACATGGGGTTTTATGTATGCTTTTATACCAAATATGAATTTAATTGGCAAATTGCATAACTAGTCATTGAAATTAGGTACTACATTATCATATTGCATAAACAAATCATGTTTCCCACTAATTGATAGATAATGAATATAAGACCTTATTCAAACAACCAAACACCCCATGTCAAAAGTTTTTGAAAAGCTTCTCACTTGTAGGAAAACAATTTTTTTTCTCATTGCTAATACAAATAGAAACGTTAAATTTTCATCACTTGCATGCTCTTGAATACTAAAGGTATTGCATAACTAATATGCATTCCCGGGTATATTCAAATGAAGCCACATTGAATTAGGAGCATTTGGGTTATCTCATGGTATTTACCAAACACCCCACTAAAACCATTTTTGTGCATAAAATGAGTCGAGATAACCGCAACTCCAAATTGTTTTCATGTAGGCACACACTAGAACCAAAAACGTCAAAATTTATTCTAATATTTTTTAATTATTGTCCTTAGGAATAACCATGGTAGCCACAAGATTCTATGATCACAAAGACACCCTTAACTACATTCCCAAACACCACAAAACCAAAGGACTTACCAAGGAACAAGTAGAAATATTTAGGGGTCTAGAATCAAGGTATTTTCATGAGGGTAGAACCATTCACCCATCCTTCCTTGAACATACCAATCTTCGTGAAGAACTAGCCGCCATTCAATTCGATTGTCTTCTTGAAATTGATGAACAAATTTGTCCTAGGTTTGTGTTAGAATTCTATGCTAGTGTGACCGGCTTTAGTGATGAAGACGATGATGAATTTTGTCTTAGCTTTAGAATCAACCAAAATGACTACACCATCACCTTAAGCGAATTTGCTAAAGTACTAGGAATTCCCAACCGAGGAACTTGTGTCTACACGGATAAGTGGTCACTCACCGCTCTTGATGCAATCAACGACCGTACTTATCCCTATCTAACCCGTTTGGCGATAAGGATGTCATCCGTGAACACCTTTTTAACCCAAAGCTGATACAACCCGAGTAACCCGAAGGGAAAAGAGGTAGACCGAGATCCATATGGAATGGAGCTAAATGAACTTAAGCCAATTTAAGAAATGGGAGGAGTTACTTAGAGCCAGCGTCATTAGCACCATAGGAAATAGGGATCACATAAACGCTTGTCTTTGCCACATGCTCTACAACTTGTCCACTCGACAACCATTCAACTTGGCCTACTACATAGCTAGGAGAATGATTGATATTCCAACTCAAGGATCGGTTGCTCTTCCATACGGGATGCTTCTCACCCGTCTCTCTGAAACTTCGCACCAATTCCACCAACCCCAAAGGGATGCACCTTCACTATGAACTCATCCTCACATCTTTGTACCTTTGAGTGATGCTTGAGTTGCTAAGACTAAAGGCAAGAGGCTAAACCTCCAACTCCTTCATCATCATCATCAAATAGCTCAGGATGGTCTTCCAAGCTCTCATCTTCCACCTCATGAGTATTACGCATCTCTTCCCGAGATTGAGAATGAATCGTGAGAATTCAAGCAAACTAAGGGAATGTTCAAGTGCCTTGGTAGGATGATGAACAAGATTTACAAGAAGTTGGACAAATAAGGGTACTTTGAGGAGTGTTTGGAACAATGCATTATCGTTAATGTTTGATACTATTTAGTTGTTTTATTATGTAGGATGATAATATAACTTAAAACAATGGTGTATGCTAACAATCTCATGCGAGGGGATAAGCGCAAGTATGCTATCAAATTTTACCCATTTTCACTATATTGTGAAAATCAATAAGCCTTGCTCAAAATCTATGCTCCACTATGTTTATACATGTATTATTTACTTTTCCTAACTAGAAATGTTTAGTATAACGACTTTTGAGAAAAATTTCGGGTTTGAAATGTCCCTGACACCTAAAACATACTCATCCATATTTACACTCCACGGATCGAGACGGCACCATAATTTTGGTACCGTCCTTTATGTATTTTGGTACCGCCCGTGCATGCAGAAGGACGGACGGCACCCTTTTAGGGTACCGTCCGTGTATAGTTTTGGTGCCGTGGATCCTCCGGTAATTTTGAATTTCGACTCTTTCGTGATTCCAAATTACCATCTATCACTTATAAATCAATCTTAACTAGTGTATACTCTTATTAGAACTAGTATAATTCACTTAGGTATATAAAATCCATTTCCACCAAAATTCAAAAATTTGAAAAATCCACCCAATGAGCCCTTTGGCATAAAGGAAGGAACCAAATTTTTGGTACCTTCAAATCCGTGGGTAATCTGAATGTTAGGAAATTCCACTCACTAGAACACATTTATTGCAAATCTTTTCTTCTTCACTCCATCTCTCTTGTATGGATTGACTTGGGTGATATGACTAGCATTCAACCCACTTCCAAATCATTAGGAACCTCCTCTCTTCAATGGTTTAACATCAAATCAAACACATTTCTCCATAATTTTTCACTTCTATAAATTGAGAGGTTTTACCATGATCATCCTCACACCTTCTTCATTCTTACTATTATCTAGCAAAGTAAAACCCAAGTCAAAAATGACAAAATCCTCTCCAAAACCTTGCAAGAAGACCGCTAGAATTAGTGTTAGGCCTTGTTGCTTCGTGAACATGAGCTCCTCATCCGAGTCTTCTCCACTCACAATCTCATCTCCCATCCGAGATGATATAAGCCTTACATTGGCTACACCAAATCAATCACACATTGTGATCACCACTCTACCACCTACAAAAACACCAACTTCACCTCCTCCGGCACCCATCCAAACATCCAAAACACCCTCACCACCTTCACCACCAAGGTCTCCAACTCTCGTTCCTATGGAGTTATTTTCAACTCCACCAACTTCACCAAATCCTTTCCTAGAGGACTTGGATGACTTGCCTCCTAAGCCAAATCATCCACCACCATTGCCATCATTTGGCACAATTGAGCGGATCGCTCATGAGTCACCTCGGTCATCCCTTGACCCAAACGCCCCATTAGGGCCTAAACCTCTTCTCTTCCACCCCATTCACAAAGACATTCATGGTCCTTTGTATGGGGACCATCCACTTCCCCTGTCAATGTCCCCTCATATTGAGGACATTGAGGAGTGTATGTGGGATGCCAATCCCACTAGAGAGGAGATTCAAGTGGAACTCCACAACCTCCACCAATTCAAAGGCATGGTGGATTCTCACTTAAGTGAGACAATGCAAATGCAAAATGCTTTGCTTGCATCCATCATGACCACTCCAAACATCCCCAACACCACCAACACATCCACCATTCCATCACCACAACCTCCTCAAACATTCTACCCTCCAAGGCATGATTGCTCAACTTGTGAGCAAACGGGCCAAACCGTAGAACGGACCCGGGTTATGGTCCATGACTTCCATGAAGAAATGAGGTTCATCCTCAACCACATCCTTGAGCGTCTCAACGCTCTTTCCCATCCACCATCACTTTAGGATGGTTTTAGACTAGTCTTTCTTGTTTTCTTAGGATCTTTTTTATTTTCTTGTACTAAAAACACATCATTGTGTTTTCTTTTCATGATCTTTACTCATGAAAAATTTTAACTAATGAATGTTGTTTATTATATTGGTGTCATTACATAGTGTTTGGAAATGCTTGTGAATGATCATTATTACTAACAATTTTTCTTGTAGCTTTATTTTCACAATCCATGAATCTTCCCATTAAAGCACTCAATTTAGGGGAGCTTTGATCAAGGGAGATAATGGCACAGACTCATTACATTCCATCACCTCTTCTTTTTGTTGAGACAAAAGGGAGAAAATATAGAACTTGATTATATTTATATTTTGACTTTTCGAAGAAGTCAAGCGCATACTTTGACTTTTGAAAAAGTCAAACATGATACTCATTGGTAATACGACTTTTCTTAAAAGTCAATCGCATACTGACTTTACGAAAAGTCAACATCATGCATCAACTAGTGAATTCTTTGACTTTCATAAAAGTCAAACATCATACACTTGCATTATCATTCTCTTTTCAAGTTCTAAAACTAATATTTTATAACTCTTGCACAAACCTTGTATCTTTTATAAAAATAAAATTTATATTTTGTCCTCAATAAAAAGGGGAGATTGTTAATACAAATATCGTCATTAAACGTTATTTATATTTTTGATCTTTGCCTAAGTTTTGTTAATGACAAAAGTAAATTTAATTTATAAAAGCTTAAAGCTTGTCAAGTTTAATAGATATTAAAACAAGCTTTCTCAAACAATATATTCATCATTCAAGCATTTACATTGGTGATTAGTGACATCTTGATATGACTCTAATCATTATGTATGATAGTAGTTTTAGAATGTGTTAGGTTCTTAAACCAAACACTACTTAAGCATTTGCATATTTCTAAAAATAGAAATACAACATATGACATCATGTTATGCATCATGGAAATCATTGGAAGATTTCATTAGATATTTTGTGTGGATTTGTACTCTTCATATCTTGCACAATCTAACTTAGATATAGTTGACTTTAGCATGATTTGATATCTTGGCTGTCAGAACCCCACGGTACCAATTTGGTACACGGACGGAACCCTTTTAAGGGTTCCGCGGTCCGTGGACGCTCCTGTCTATTTTGGCTATAAATAGCAATGCCAAGCCAAGTAGTTTTTTCATCCCTTTCTAACACACTCTCATACATATCTTCTCTCTAACCTTTCTAACTCAGTTTCATATCATATTAGTGATCTCTTTTGTAGCAAAGAAGATCAAGTCATATTCAAGCTTCAACGAGAAGTTGGAAGTCTTGTTTGTTTAGTGTTGTATGATCTAGTGTTGATCCATACTTCATTGTTGTATCAAACCATCATAATCTTGTGAGTGTGAGTGGTTAGTATTTTAGTCCTCAAAATACATTGTGTGTGGGAGTAGTTGTACCCTTGGAAAGAACTCGACATCTAGCTTAGTGTCGGAAATAGTGTAAGCGAAGTGTAAAGGTTTTCTCCGCCGGTGAAAGGAGCTTGTTGACTAGTGAAGTTAAACTCTAGAGTGTGAGTCTCGGGGAGTGGAGTAGGGCAAGGAAAAAGAGTCCTTGTAGGCCGAACCACTATAAACAACTTGTTGTGGTTTGATCATTTCTTTCCCTATTTACTTATTACACATTGCTTGCATATTTCATTAACATACTCAAGATCAATATCAATTGATCTTTCAATAAGTTTCAAAACAAAGTTTTTAATTGGCAAACTATTCAACCCCCCCCCCTTCTAGTTTTCTACAAGGGGGTATACTAGTAATTTTATATGTTAATCAATATATACAAAGTAATTGATAAGGTTTTAAAATGTACATTTTTGAGGGGTCGTTTAAGCCTTTATTTGATCACTTTTGTATCCGTTATTACTTAATATCGTTCCTTTTCACTTTTAGGTATCTTGAAGGCAAAATGTTGGAATGACACTTATTCGGACGAAAAGGCGCGAATATATGAAGAAAATGGCCAAAGTCAAGAATCGAGACACTCAGTCTTTGGGCCGAAGGGGACGTCGAGCCTAAAACAGTGACCGTCGGACAACTTTTGTGACGGCTCAGAGTAAATTGCTCATTTACAAGTGACGGCTTGAGGTTTTAAAAGAGTAGGGCGTCGCAACTCGGGACGGCCTAGATTTGATCCGCACGACGCCGAGAGACGAAGGGACGGCTTCACAAGCATAAGGTGGCGTCGTCGCAAGACTAACGTGGCCAAGACGAAACCTAACGATTGGCGACCGGACAGCGTCACAAATCAAAGGTGACGCCGTCGCATGTGTAATCTTATATATAGAATCCAAATTTTTAGTTTTCATGTGTAGTCTTTTGGAGTAAAAACCTAAACCGAACCAAGGCTGTCTTGTACAAGTATTTTAGGGTTCCATACCTATCTTACATCAAGATAAGTGTTTTACTTCATTAATTCAATTATGTCTTCAATTAATTGTGTGTATGCTTGCATGTTTCCCATGTCCGGCTAATTTACTTGTGTGTTTGCTTAGGGAATATGAAACTTAATTATTGAATATTGATTGGTTGTCTCTTATCTTAATTGTTAATGATCTAGTATTGCGATAGATCATCCGTTTTGTAGTTAATGCTTGATTAATCTTTGTGAACCTTAGCTTATAGTACCTAGAGTCATTGTAGGCTAAACCATCCGAAAAGTACCTTAGTGTTAAGTTTATAAATCCTAGAGATTTTGTAGGCAATAACCTTTGGTAGTTTCAAAGAGTTAGGGATAAACGCATACCCTACGACTTTAGACACACAACGCGATTAAGAATAAGGACGTGATAATTCAACCATCAATAGGAGATAATTAAGGAGTAATAAAACCTAAGTAAACACATCTTTAAATCATCATACGAGCACACAATAATTAGACATAAGACTACATACACCACTAGATTAGATAATTAGATAAGTAGAGTAATCGGTAGAAATACCAACCCCCAAATCCAAACCCCGAGATTCGTACCTTTCTATTTCCTAAAAAACATAAAAAGATAAAAAATAATCTTCCTCAACCCCAACCTTAGCGTAGTAGCTTCTCACTAGCATTCCTATTCCCTAGAGAACGATATCAATTCCGTGGCTAACCCTAATACTACACTACAACGATTAGGTTTATCGCCTGGGGTGTTGAAAACTTGCTCGACAAAAGGAAGTTCCTTTGACCCCGAACAGCGTGTGAAGCGTTATCAAGTTTTGGGGCGTTGCAGGGAATAGAATAGCTAGTTAGGAGTCCACCTCGTTAGGTTTCTTTGCTTGATTCCTATCTAGTAAATTTTTCCGATTTTAGCTTTCTCATAGTCTATCCCCTTATTTGTGACCTTTGTTAGTAAACCCATCACTTTTCATCATGGAAGGTGATAACCAACCACCATTCATCAACCTACCATCAAATGACCCGCAAAGAGGCCGTACTCTTGGTGAATACTCGAGACCAAGCCACCTAGGCTATAGGAACACCATTGAGCTTCCCGACCAAGCCCAAACCATCGCCTGCGATCCGACACCATCCGGTTGATGCAAAACGGATGTGCATTCCATGGACTTCGTTCAAGATCCTAATCGACATCTTAAAGATTTCATTAAAATTGTCGATTCCATCGACCTCGATGCTATTACTCGGGAGACCACGCGTCTGCGTCTCTTCCATTCTCTCTACGGGACCAAGCTAGTAATTGGCTTGAGCGACTTCCATGGCTCCATCTCAAGTTGGGATGATCTCACCTCTCGCTTCCTTGCTCAATTTTTCCCACCGGGAGAACTACTAAGCTTAGGAATGATATCTTGATGTTCCAACAACGTCAAGGTGAATCTCTCTGAAGCATGGACTCGATTCAAGGACTTACTCCATAAAGTCCCTCATCACGGCATTGATCTTTGGCTCCAAGTCCAACTCTTCTATGATCATGTCAACTTCCCCACCAAGCGATCCATTGACCAAGCGGCGGTGGAAAACTTAGTGATCTCACGCGAAGAATCATGGGGCATAATAGAGGACCTTGCTCTCTATGACAACGAAGTTGGAATGACCCCCGTGAGTTGCCCAAAACCGTTAAGGCAATCTCCTTGCCTCCCATTGACTCACAACCTCCCGACCGTAGGATGCTTGAGCTTGAAGATCAAGTTAAATTCCTAATGAGCTCCTACGAAAATCCTAAGTCTTCACGCCATGTGAACAAAGTTTCTTCCTCGTGTGAGCCATGTAGTAACATGCGTACTTGCACCAAATTCTCTGAACAAGCTTCCGTTGACTACGCATCCTCGCGTACTAATGGAACGGGAGGAAGATTCCCTACAACACCCGGACCTAGGACTTTTAATGACGCCCGAGATGCATGGAAAGGCAAGCCCGACTTTTATTGGGGACAAACCAAAGAATTCACATCCAATGATTTCTCATGGCCCCCATCTCACGACCCTAACCAACAAAACATTGAGGGGATGTTGCAATATCTAGTCGCATCCCAATAAGCTCAAATAGCTAAGCTCTCGGACCGTTTTAACCAACAACAATCCGAGATGGATAGGAAGATAGATAACCTCTTGAAAGCCATGACCAATAGTGATAGGAAGGTTAATGCTATCTCAACTCCCGAACCTTCCAGTGTAGAGATTAAGGACCCAAGTAAGCTAGCTAAGCACGTTCAATTCGTCAATACCATCACCTTAGCAAAACCTAATAGAACAAATGACGAAGCGAACCTTGAAACGATACTTGAGGTTAGTGAAACACCTAGGAATGGAACAACCAAGGAAGAAGATGAAGTAGATAATGACTATTTCAATAAGTTTCCTATGAAAGAAGAACTATCTCGCCACCCTCACTTAGTACGTGACCTCCGTCACATGTATGTTAGGAGAAGCCCTAGGATAAAGTTTGGGAACCCTTGGAATCTTAACATACCATGTTGCATAAGACACCTTTTCGTGGCAAAGGCCTACATTGACCGCAAGTCCACAATAAACATAATGACTAGCACCTACTATAATTGGGTAATGAAGAAGCCTATCCCAACTAGGCAAGATCCCAATAATCCTAGGGATAGTTGCAATTTTCTTGGTAGAGTTAAGGGATTGCCCGTCTATGTGGGTAGTTTCACGTTTCCTACGGATTTCATAATTATGGAAGATATTAGTACGGCCATAGATCCTAGCTTGTCCCACGTTATTCTAGGGAAACCTTTCATAGAAAGCACCGTAATGACCTATGATCCCTCGTTAGGAAAAGTGCGATTCAAGGATGAGACCGATGATGTAGCCTACCAAATGCCGTTTAAGATTGAGAAATTTTCATCACTCTCCAATGATGAAAAGGAACTTAAACTATCAGTGTACTATAGGAATGAGAAGGATAAGGAGAAAGGAGTGGATTATGTTATGGCTAAGATTTTCGGTTTCTATAAGGATTGCTTGAACTTAGGACCGGAATATAGAACTGAGTGGGGAGAGGACGAACTCTTAGAAAGGTGTATCATAGGACACTTTTACAACATGGAATCACCCACTAGAGACCGTCATGAGGAAGAAGGTGACGGTAATGAAGTCACGTAGGGGAACGACTTCGAGTCTAGCTACAAGACTCATAAATAAAGAAAAGCGCTTCGTAGGAGGCAACCCATGCTTAATTGTTTGTGTTAATACTAATAAGCCATAAAAACGTTTATTTATATTTTACGATCTTCTAATGTTTTGTCGATAACAAACGTAAAATTATTTTAACGAAACAAATAGAGTACGTAAATAGTTTGAGTTAATAGTTTCCTAACACACTTACGTTTTCACATAAAACACTAAAACAAGCTTAAGTGATTTTATGATTTAGATATATATGTACAACAACTAATGTTTACTGATAAGGTTTTAAAAGGTACCATTTTGAGGGGTCGTTTAAGTCCTTATTTGATCACTTTGTATCCGTTATTGCTTAATATCGTTCCTTTTCACTTTTTAGGTCTCTTGAAGGCAAAATCTTGGAATGGCACTTATTTGGACGAAAAGGCGCGAATATATGAAGAAAATGGCCAAAGTCAAAATCGAGACACTCAAAGTTCTTTGAAATTAGAAGGCGCGGCGTCGGTGCTAATAGCGACGACGTCTAGTTTTGAAAGAGTAGGCCGTCGCTACTCGGACGGCCTAGATGCAATCCAGACGACGTCGAAGTCGAAGAGGGCGTCGCGGACATAAGGTGACGCCGTCGCAAGGTTAACGTGGCCAAGACGAAACCCAATGGCGGCGACACGGCGGCGTCACAAAACATAAGGTGACGCGTCGCATATGTAATCTTATATATAGAATCGAATTTTTCGGTCTTTTGTGGAGAGTCTTTTGGGTGAAACCTAAACCGAACCTAAGGTGTCTTGTACGAGATTTTAGGGTTTTAAACCCTATCTTACATCAAGATAAGTCTTTACTTCATTAATTCAATTATGTCTTTGATTATTTGTGTGTATGCTTGCATGTTCTCCATGTCCGGCTAATTTACTTGTGGGTTTGCTTAGAAAGTATGAAACTTAATTATTGAATATTGATTGGTTGTTTCTTATCTTAGTTGATTAATGATCTAGTAATGCGATAGGTCATTCGTTGTGTACTTAATGCTTGATTCATCTTTGTGAACCTTAGAATATAATTACGAGTAGTTGTAGGCTAAACCATCCAAAGAGCGCCTTAGAGTAGGAGTTTATCATCCTAGTGGGTTTGTAGACGAGACCCTTTGGTAAGTTCAAAGAGTTAGGAGAAACGCATACCCTACAACTTTAGACACACAACGCAATTAAGAATAAGGCGTGACAACTCAACCATCAATAGGAGATAATTAAGAGTAATACAACCTAAGTAAACACATATTTAAACTATCATACGAGCACATTAATTAGACATAGACTCCCACAACCTTAGTTTAGATAATTAGATAATAGTAGAGTAATCGGTGAAATACCAACCCCCAAATCCAATACCGAGATTCGTACCTTTCCTTTCATAAAATATAAAAAGATAAAAATAATCTTCCTCAACCTTAACCTTAGCGTAGTAACTCCTTACTAGCATTCCTATTCCCTAGAGAACGATATCAATACCGTGGCTTACCCTAATTACTACACTACAACGATTAGGTTCACTTGCTAGGGTGTTATAAAACTTGCTCGAAGAAAAGGAAGTTTCCTTGACCCCGAACGACGCGTGTAGCGTTATCATTTACATATTGGGTTAGCACATACAAAAACATGTATATACTAAAATGGGTAAAAACATGTAAATACTAAAATGGGTAAAAACTAGCAAATGGTATTGACCCATAACCCATGGTTTTATATATGCCACTTAACCAAGTTCATTGTATCTAGAAAGAAAACCATGGATCAACCCATAGCCCATGACCCATGACCCATAACCAAAAATACCCATGGGCAAAGAGCGCATTCCACGGATCCACGGCTTTGTGCTAGCGGATCCCAGTGGAAGGATCCGTGGGATCCGGGAACGATGAAATTTTTCTATAAATAGAGAGCCATTTCTTCCTTTCTATGCATCACTTTACACATACTTCCCCCAATATTCTAACCCTCTAACCTCATATCCAAGTGATCTATGTAGTTTTTCTTTTGTTTTTGTGTGATCTTCTAGGTTCCTCTTAAAGGAGAGATCACCACTTCTTGAAGACGTGCAAGCTCAAGTCCATGAGTTGCCAAGCTTCGTCATCATCAAGACAACTAAGGTTCTCTTGTTGATAGTTCTTCCTTCCTCCATAGATGTTGGGTTGAAGGCATTAGTGAAGAATGCCGAAAGTGTCAAGATGAAAGCATTAGTGAAAGATGTTCATCATCCGTGTCTAAGCATTATTGAAGAATGCTAAAGGTGTCAAAACAAAGGCATTAGTGAAGGGTGCCAAGCGTTGTGTCAAAGGCCTTAGTGAAGGATGCTGAAGAATCAAATCAAGTAGCATTTGGGAAGAATGCCTAGGTCGTATAATCGATGAGGTGCATCGTTATACATATAAGTATTTGTTTATTTACAAGGATGGTGATATCCTTGATGGTGTTGTAACAAGGAGTATATCTCCTTGAGATTAGGTGTTGTGTCATGAAGGGTAGTAGTTCCTCCATAGTAATGGAACTAGGTGCTTAGCCTAGTACCTAATAAAGGGTAGGCGACGTTGTGATAGGATTATTTCTCCTTGGTGTGAAAGAACTCGGTGGTTAGCCTAGCACCGTATAAAGGGTAGCGACGTTGTGTTAGGTGTGGTTCGCCTTGGTGTGAAAGAACTCGGTATTTAGCTTTGTACGTAAAAAGGTTAAGCGACGTTGTGAAGGCTTCTCCGCCATAAGGAGATTGGTGTAGTGCTTATGAACTCGAGTAGGTGACTCGGGGAGTGGAGTAGAAGCAAGGAAGGTGTCCTTGTCAGGACCACTATAAATAACTTGTGTCGTGGTGATGTGCTTCTTACTCTTTATCTTTCATTACACGTTTATATATCTATCTATCAACGTCCAACATAAACAACCAAATAGATTGACATAAGTCGATTAAAATATTTAAAAGGAAGTTTTAAATTGGTAAAACTATTCAACCCCATTCTAGTTTTCCACAATTGGCATCGAGCTCAGTTACCAAGTTTCTTAAAGTATGTTGTACTTTAAAGACTTGATACGATCCGTGTATGTTTGAAAACTACAAAGAAGGATTTTTTTTGGGTCATATTTTTTTTAATCATTTTGTTGGACATTGATAGATGATTTTAACAACTTTTGTTCCTAAGAAATCTTCATGCTAGAATCTCTCCAAAATCTTCATTCAAAGATCAATGAAATCAACATTCAAGGAAGGATCTAAAAAGTAATCACAACTTACGTACACCAAGTACAAAGGATTACTTTAAATGCTCATGAAGTATCTTTGGTATTATGCCAAACCAAGAAGCATAGAGGTATGTTTTACTTTTCATTAGATAGGTTACATGAGTTCAATTTATTTTCATAAGTTCTCTTTGTTTATTAATCACTAACATCGTTAGAAGTCTCTTCGTCACTTTTCCGTCTTTTCATCATCGGAATGATACTCCTTTTGATTCGTCAAACCAACGCCGTCATCACATATGAACCATCGATATGTGATTCATCAAAAGCCGTCATTCAAAAACAATATTCATCTAATATATTGAACTATTTTTTGCAAGCTAAATTATAACCCTACTACAAAAATAATGCCAAACAACTTCTTTTACATCACGATGGCGGATCCCTCTAGTTGCACTAGCCGGATCCCAAAACAAAGGATCCGGGAACCGTGGAATAGAACTCGAGTTATGTTGTCAAAAATTAACCATTGATCTTTTCCCTCTACTCACATAACACAAAACGAATACACCACCGATTTCATCCTCATTGGATTCCATTATCTCAAGTATTCCTTCCTAGAACACCATTGTAAGTAGTTACTAGCGGATCCCAAAACAAAGGATGCGGGGAACCGTGAACGTAACTCGGTTATCTGTTGTCAAAATTAACCATTGATCTTTTCCTCTACTCACATAACACAAAACGAATACACCACCGATTTCATCCTCATTGGATTCCATTATCTCAAGTATTCCTTCCTAGAACACCATTGTAAGTAGTTACATTAACTTGTTCTAATTCTCATCATCCTAATTCTAGGGTTTATTGTTTCACAAATCTCTAATCAATTATTTTAGGGTTTTTAAAATTAATCATGAAAAAAGGCTTTTAACATAACTAAGATCACATTGTGTTCACAACATTGTTAATACAAATCAAAACCATAAACCCACCACAACTAATTTTACCTAATTAAAAACAAATTTGTATTTTTAGGACCAACCATGCCCAAAGCTACTCAACAAGATCATCATGATACCGTTCACTACCTTACTCATTATTATCGTAATGAGGAACTCTCAAAAATCGACCGCAAGGTCTTCAAAAAGCTTGAAAAATGACTTATCCATGAAGGTCGTGTAATCAAGGAATGTTTCCTTGGAGATACCGACATTTGTCAAGTCTTCTCGGCAATCAATTTTGATTGTCTTCTTGACATTGATGAACAAATTTGTCCGGTCTTTATCTTTGAATTTTATAGAAGCATTAGGATCATTCAAACGTCGATGATAGCATTTCAATCGCTTTCATCATCAATAAACAAAACTTCACTCTTCCTCTCAACACCTTTGCTCAAATTCTTCGCATTCCTTGTGAAGGAATTTGTATGTACTCAAGATTGGGCAATTAACACTCAAACCTTGCACTCGATCCTAAACCAATGTACCATACTCCTCTTGATGAACCCGAAATCATCCGAGACACCATTTTCAAAATAAGAGCCGACCAATCCCGCTTTCGACGAAACAAGAAGCTCATTCACCGTAATCCCTTTCAAATGGAACTTTTGAAATCCACCCATGTTTAAAAATGGAAGAAATCCTTAGGGAAACGTCATAAGTCTAGTTGGAAACAAAGATCATCCAAACGCATGTCTTGTGCAAATGATCTATTGTCTTATCCACCAAAAGCCATTTAATCTCGCCTATTACATAGTAAGGAGAATGGTGGGGTATTTAAAGCTTCAACATGGTACTTCCATATGGTATGCTCCTAACACGACTTTGTAAGTATGTTAGTGCATTGCAACCATCCCTATCAACAATGATCATTTCCTTGCCGATCATGTAATGGTACCTCTTACCAAAATACCCTTTAAACGCTTCAAGGTCAATGGAAAGAAACCTAAAGCTCTCGGACTCCTCGGCGGTGAAGAAGAAGATGAAGATGAGGAAGATGTCGACCCGTAGCCAACATCAAATTAGAAATCCTTGAATACCACGAACAACTTCCAACCATTCCAAACGAGACCGCAGAATTTAAACAATTGAGGGGCATGATTCAAAACCTCGCTTACAACCTCACTAAGCCGTCAAAAAGGAAAAGAAAGGATTGACGAAAGAGACAATAGGATTGTGCTTATTTTTGTTTATTTTATGTTTGTGTTAATACAAATAAGCCGTGAAAACGTTTATTTATATTTTACGATCTTCTAATGTTTTGTCGATAACAAATATAAAATCATTTTAACGAAACTAATAGAGTACGTAAATAGTTTGAGTTAATAGTTTTCTAACACACTTACGCTTTCACATAAAACACTAAAACAAGTATAAGTGATTTTATGATTTAGATACATATGTACAACAACTAGTGTTTACATATTGGGTTAAACATATACTTAAACTAAGTATACTAAAATGGGTAAAAACTAAGTGTATGCTAAATTGGGTAAATACAAGTATATACTAAATGGGTACATACTAGCAAATGGTTTTGACTCATAACCAATGGTTTTACATATACCACTTAACCAAGTTCATTGTATCCTTAAGATACATTGTATCTAGAAAGAAAACCATGGATCAACCCATAACCCATGACCCATGACCCTTTACCAAAAATACCCATGGGCAAAGAGGCGGACCACGGATCCCTAGCTTTGTGCTAGCCGGATCCCTTGTGGTAGGGATCCGTGGGATCCGGGAAAGTAAGAGAATTTCCTCTATAAATAGAGAGCCATTTCTTCCTCTCATGTGTGCTTTTACATATACTTCTCCAAAGTATTCTAACCTCTAACCTCGGATCTAAGTGATCTATGTAGTTTGTATTTTGTTTTGTGTGATCTACTAGGTTCCTCTTAAAGGAAAGATCACCACCTCTTGAAGACGTGCAAGCTCAAAGTCCATGAGTTGCCATGTTTCGTCATCATCAAGACTACTAAGGTTATCTTGTTGATAGTTCTTCCTTCTCCATAGATGTTGGGTTGAAGGCATTAGTGAAGAATGCCGAAAGTGTCAAGATGAAAGCATTAGTGAAAGGTGCTCATCATCCGTGTCAAAGCATTAGTGAAGGATGCTAAAGGTGTTAAGACGAAGGCATTAGTGAAGGATGTCAGCGTTGTGTCAAAGGCATTAGTGAAGGATGCCAAAGAATCAAATCAAGTAGCATTTGGGAAGAATGCCTAGGTCGTATAATCAATAAGGTGCATCGTTATACATATATGTATTTGTCTATATACAAGGATGGTGATATCCTTGATGATGTTGTAACAAGGTAGATCTCCTTGAGATTAGGTGTTGTGTCGTGAAGGTGTAGTTCACCTAAGGTGTGAAAGAACTAGGTGCTTAGCCTAGTACCTAATAAAGGGTAGGCGGACGTTGTGAAGGATTAGTTCTCTAAGGTGTGAAAGAACTCGGTGGTTAGCCTAGCACCGTATAAAGGGTAGGCGACGTTGTGTTAGGTGTGGTTCGCCTTGGTGTGAAAGAACTCGGTATTTAGCTTTGTGGGAAAAGGATAAGCGACGTTGTGAAGGCTTCTCCGCCATAAGGAGTTGGTGTAGTGTTTACAAACTCTCGAGTAGGTGACTCGGGGAGTGGAGTAGGGCAAGGAAGGTGTCCTTGTAGCCGAACCACTATAAATACTTTTGTCGTGGTGATGTGCTTCTTACTTTATCTTTCATTACACGTTTATATATCTATCTATCAACGTCCAACATAAACAATCAAATAGATTGACATAAGTCGATCTAAATATTTAAAAGAAAGTTTTAAATTGGTAAAACTATTCAAACCCCCCTTCTAGTTTTCCACAGTTTGGATGATTACGTGTTAGTTCTTTTGGTTTATGGAAATTTGGATATTGTTACTTTATCATACTTTTATAAGTGGTGTTTTGTGATGACATGCTTGTTTCTATTACTTTATTTATAGATTTATTAGTGTGCAAAATCTGCACGTCATTTCTGTGTAGATTCTGATCTGCAGATGCCGGATCCCAAGGATTAGCCTAGCCGGATCCCTTCCTTGAGGGAACCGTGGGATCCGTAACATCGATCGACATCTCGATTTTTCTTGCATCAAGATAACTTTCTAGATAACATCTCATTAGCTAAGCATACGATCTTAGAATCCAACTAGAACCATTTCAAGGATGAGAAAGGCTTAGACTCACTAAAGGCTTACTTAAAATCTTAGTCAAAATGCCTCTTGATTTATCAACACATCAAAGCTCACCATATTTCCGCCTCAATAACTCACAAAATGTTTCTCATCTTTCAAAACACTTAAGTGGAGTCTCCAACCATTTTTATCTCAAAGTGATAAAAAAATAGCTTTTTCAATTCTTGTGATTTTTAAGATTTTTTCAAATTTTACCTCAAGCTTAAATCTGATCACTAGGATAATTTATTATGACTTAACACCACAAAACTCTTAGTGTTATCCTTGGACATCCATTGGTAGTCATCTTGTCCCATCTCCTTTCCATAAGAAACAATCATTTGCTATAACACTTATTACCTTTGATCATTCAAGTATCCTCTCATCCTAAAACACTTAGGAAAACTGAAACACTCAAAATAAGATAGGCTTTAGCTCCTAGAAACCTCATTTCAAACCTGTCATAACTGGTGAGAGCCGGATCCCTAGAAATAGCCTAGCCGGATCCCTCCAAGGAGGGAACCGTGGGATCCGGGTGACAGTTTGTGTCAAACATTGCTAAAACAATCATTTCAACTCATCTTCCTAATTCAAACACTCCATCTCATCTTAAATAAATTCCTAGATCAGTGAAACTCTGAATCTCAACCTTGTGCATGTTAATCATCATATTTCCAAGAACATTAGTGGATTAAGTCTTAAATGCAATTGCCAAGTTCTTCCCTTTATAAGCCATGTGCTAAAAACACTTTAGTCATCAAACACAAACACAATTGGTTTCAAAGCCATGTGCCAAGTTCTTCCCTTAGTCATTTCATCATGAGAAAGGCTCCTAGTGCTAACTCATCCACTCAAGAACCACCCAAGAAACTTGCTAGAATCATACATGAAGTTTCCTCAACCGAATCATCTCCGGTTAAGTCCACCAATGCTAGGATTTCTCCCACACCAAAGAAACCAATCAAACTAATTCCCAAGAAGAGTATTCCCACTAGGATTTCATCACCTAATTCTACTATACCAAACATACCCTCCACAACTCAACCAACATCATTAGTGCCTAGAGCCACCTCATAATCATCTCCACACTCTCACAATGTAGAAGATTTACCTTCTTGGCCATCTCATCTTTCACCATTACCAACAAATTCACTTGAAAAGTTTGAGGAACAAAATCAAAGTGTTGAATCAACACTTGCTCCAAAAGTAAACTCTATCATTCCTCCCAATAGTCCATTTTGGATTATGAGAAGACATCAAAGGCAACCACCCGACCACATGGAAGTTGATGCTTCTTTACCTCCACCCTCAAACATTGTAGAGCCATTACGTAATGAGCCTCCACCAAATCCTCCTTCATTTGAAGATCCTCAACCCACTTCATTTGAACTTCCACTTCAAGAAACTCAAAACCATGACAAGAATTGCTATCATTGTAAACATGCTAAAAGATTGATACATGAACTACAAGCTCAAACTTAGAATGATTAGGAAAACTCATCTCATCATTTATCGCCATTAAGCTTTTAGATGAATCTAAAGTTTGGATAATTCATTAGCATTAGTAGCGCTTGTATGAATAGTTCATTCTCTTAGTTTTAGAGATTTGGTTGATCATCTCTTGTTTTTATTGAATGAATTTTTTTCTTGTCATAGTTGTTATGTGCTTTATGTGTTGTGTTTGATATATCATATCTACCTCACATATTCATTAGCATTGATTGAAACACTCTTATTTTTCAAGAAAGCGTCAGCAGACCCGGATCCCTCCATAATGCTTAGGCGGATCCTTCAAGAAGGGAACCGTGGGATCCGTGGATCAAGCACAAATTTCTACTAACTTGAGTTTTACTTGCAGGAAATTATGCATTATACTCTTGTTTTCTAACCTTTACTTTGTAGATTTTCAAATTAGCATATGAAGATTTTGACACCATAAAGCTAGGGGAGCTTTGTGTCAAACGATATTGCAAAAACATTTGCAACATTAAACCGTTTTTGGATTATACTTCATGATACCCCATTGCATCTTTGCAATCTTCAAGGGGGAGCACGTTTTCGTCACTTAGACGAACCATTTGCAAACTTAATTGCAAACACAATTAGTTTATCTTACGTCATGTCCACGACGCCCTTTCAAAGGGATGGACTCGTCAAGGGGAGTTAAGGCGAGTACCATTCCCGTCACTTGCTCTCTTTACATTTTTACATACCTTTTCTTCTAAAATTGTGTTAGCTTCTTCTAACACTTTTGTTTCGACAAAAGGGGAGAAGAAAGTAAAACACAAATTCAAACTTTTACAATTTTAGCTTTTCCTTAAAATAATTTTATGTTTTATCATCAACAAAAGGGGAGATTGTTAATACAAATAAGCCATAAAACGTTTATTTATATTTTACGGTCTTCTAATGTTTTGTCGATAACAAACGTAAAATCATTTTAACGAAACAAATAGAGTACGTAAATAGTTTGAGTTAGTAGTTTCCTAACGCACTTACATTTTCACATAAAACACTAAAACAAGCTTAAGTGATTTTATTATTTAGATATATATGTACAACAACTAATGTTTACATATTGGGTTAGCACATACAAAAACATGTATATACTAAAATGGGTAAAAACATGTAAATACTAAAATGGGTAAACACTAGCAAATGGTATTGACCCATAACCCATGGTTTTATATATGCCACTTAACCAAGTTCATTGTATCTAGAAAGAAACCATGGATCAACCCATAACCCATGACCCATGACCCATAACCAAAAATACCCATGGGCAAGAGGGCGTTCCACGGATCCACGGCTTTGTGCTAGCGGATCCCAGTGGAAGGGATCCGTGGGATCCGGGGAACGAGAGAATTTCTCTATAAATGAGAGCCATTTCTTCCTTTCTATGCATCACTTTACACATACTTCCCCAATATTCTAACCCTCAACCTCATATCCAAGTGATCTATGTAGTTTGTCTTTTGTTTTGTGTGATCTTCTAGGTTCCTCTTAAAGGAGAGATCACCACTTCTTGAAGACGCAAGCTCAAGTCCATGAGTTGCCAAGCCGTCATCATCAAGACAACTAAGGTTCTCTTGTTGATAGTTCTTCCTTCCTCCATAGATGTTGGGTTGAAGGCATTAGTGAAGAATGCCGAAAGTGTCAAGATGAAAGCATTAGTGAAGATGTTCATCATCCGTGTCTAAGCATTATTGAAGAATGCTAAAGGTGTCAAAACGAAGGCATTAGTGAAGGGTGCCAAGCGTTGTGTCAAAGGCATTAGTGAAGGATGTGAAGAATCAAATCAAGTAGCATTTGGGAAGAATGCCTAGGTCATATAATCGATGAGGTGCATCGTTATACATATAAGTATTTGTTTATTTACAAGGATGGTGATATCCTTGATGGTGTTGTAACAAGGAGTAGATCTCCTCGAGATTAGGTGTTGTGTCGTGAAGGGTAGTAGTTCCTCCATAGTAATGGAACTAGGTGCTTAGCCTAGTACCCTAATAAAGGGTAGGCGACGTTGTGATAGGATTAGTTCTTCTTGGTGTGAAAGAACTGGGTGGTTAGCCTAGCACCGTATAAAGGGTAGGCGACGTTGTGTTAGGTGTGGTTCGCCTTGGTGTGAAAGAACTTCGGTATTTAGCTTTGTACGGAAAAAGGTTAAGCGACGTTGTGAAGGCTTCTCCGCCATAAGGAGATTGGTGTAGTGCTTACGAACTCTCGAGTAGGTGACTCGGGGAGTGGAGTAGGGCAAGGAAGGTGTCCTTGTGGCGAACCACTATAAATAACTTGTGTCGTGGTGATGTGCTTCTTACTCTTTATCTTTCATTACACGTTTATATATCTATCTATCAACGTCCAACATAAACAACCAAATAGATTGAGATAAGTCGATCAAAATATTTAAAAGGAAGTTTTAAATTGGTAAAACTATTCACCCCCCCCCCCCTTTTAGTTTTCCACAGTTTGCTTGTTTGTGTCGTGTATCTTTTATTGATTGTTTATTCTCATGTTTAAATTTGTAAAAATGCTTTATCTTGTCTTTAACCTCGTCTTAATTACATATAAAAGTATTTTACATAAGGGATAAGTGTAGGGAGGATTACACACGTTTTCAAAAGAAACGTAAACATGAGAATTTCAATTAATTAAAAGATATACATGTGTGTTTGTTCGAGTCAAATGCTTTTATCGAGTCATAATGGATGTTTTGCAGAAATTTTTCCGATTCTAAAGATGTAAATTTTCCGAATTTTTCTAGAAAATTGCGGACCGGTTTTGTCGGGATAACTGACGTCGTCAGAAGGAGCAAAACAATGATTACTTTTTCTCGTTTTCGAGCTACTTATAAATTTTGGAATTTTCAGTCTTAATTTTCCGAAGTGCGTGAAAATCCATTCCACAAGCATTATATCCTAGTTTAGTAGAGTCCTATATATATTCTTACCGCCGATTTTACGAAGGTTTCGTTTGTTTTCTTCAGTGTGCAAGTTTAATTTACCAAGAAGAAGATACATAAGATGAGAAGGAGCTTTTCACGCAAACGTTCTTCTTGAAGAAAGATGTAACCACTACTTTACACGGATCCTACCGAGCTAATCGAGAGTGTTAGTTTCTTCGCTTTAATTACCTTCCATTATCATAACTTTGATACTTTCGGGAACATTGGGGACAATGTTCAGTTTAAGTGTAGGGAGGGAAAATAAAACGGGAACTTTGAAACTATGCTTATCCTTGACTATTTGCTTTGTACAATTGCATTTGCGTAATAAACCATGAGAAAATATCGGTTAGGGTAATTTTGGCACCAAATTTTCTATTTTTCATGACATATAGGAGTGGGCCATTAGTCTTAATAAAGCGTCTCATGGATAGGAAATTATATGACTAGCACAAAAAACCTTTACCACTTAAATTCCACCCAAAATGTGAGGATCACCCTTAGATTAGTAGGAATTAAAGCATTCATCTTTAATGCTTAGTGTGTGAACCGGTAGTATAATAGATTTTAGAACTTGTTTTGTGACGCATCCCGAGATTGCTAGTAAGACTACACTTGTGTAGTTAGGAATAACTAAATGATAAGAGGCATTAAGATAACCCTTGTTTGATACCCGTAATATAATTACTTCTTTCACATCGGTTGAGTAATTCCGCCACACCTTTGCGTTGTACTCATCTTTAGTACACGATACCCCTAGTTAACCCCTCTGAGCCTATCCTTTTCGCGGTTCTCGTGATGTTTCGGTTTTTCGGAATATCAATGAAGAGCATTGTTTACACCCCACCCCGAAATGTACACCCAAATCGCCTTAGCCTACCTTGTATGCACTCACTTTTAGTGCATTATTGTTATCAAACTAAACCCTTAGTTCAATTATCTAGTTGCTTGCATAAGTTGCTAAGTCGAGTCATATCCTTTGTACACAGTTTTGGGACGATTGGGACTCATGGGAAAAGTTAAATTTTATGAGATGACGGGGAAGGGAACGTTAAATTCAAATTCCCTTTATTTGCATAATAATGTACTCCAAGTGTTTTGATCTTTTCAATTCGGGTCATATTAGTGTTAGAGTAATAAAAACTCAAGTGTAGGGATGTGCCTATAAATCCCTATTATTTTGATGTTATCATAGAGGATGGTAGAGTAAAAGTGTATGATTCAAAAAAAAATTAAAAAAAAAATAGAAAAAGAAAAAAATAGAGTGTTGAAAAAAAAAATGGGCTACCATCCTACATCTATCTTTAAATTTATGTTTGTTTGTTTCAGTTATCTAGAGTCTAGAGTATCGAGTCTTGGCTTAGCAACGCCATTCTTCGCATGCTTGTAACATAAAGATTTTTGACTTGCCACCACTAAATAGCCTATCCCACCAAACCCATTGTTTCCCTACCGTAAGCCTAACATTACAACCCTTTAAAAGACCTCTTTGATAGTCTTTCCTAGGTGCTTACGCCAAAGCGAAGGAGGCTTGATCTAGTCTCAAGCTTATGGTAATCTATGTACTAGGACCGGTTAATGAGTATTTATCTTCCATTTCCAACTTGTTATATTTCATATACACCCGAGAGATGTGAGTATTCAAACACCCTATGTGAGGTGCTAGTATGTAATTTCCGTGCTTGTTATGACTTTTGCGGGGCTTATATGTGTTGTGGATTGTTCTAAACTAATGCTTCATGACCTCTAACTTATAAATTAATTGGCTAAAAGCACATTTGCTTGAGGACAAGCAAATACATGGTGTAGGGATATTTGATAAGGTTTTAAAATATACATTTTTGAGGGGTCGTTTAAGCCCTTATTTGATCACTTTTGTATCCGTTATTACTTAATATCGTTCCTTTTCACTTTTTAGGTATCTTGAAGGCAAAATGCTGGAATGACACTTATTCGGACGAAAAGGCGAATATATGAAGAAAATGGCCAAAGTCTAGAATCAAGACACTCAGTGCTTTGGGCCGAAGGGACGGCGTCGAGCATTAAAACAATGACGCCGTCGGACAACTTTTGTGACGGCTCATGAGCCAAATTGCTCATTTACAAGTGACGGCTTCACGTTTTAAAAGAGTAGGCGTCGCAACTCGGGCGACCTAGATTTGATCCAAGACGCCAGAGGCGAAGGTGATGGCGTCACAAGCATAAGGTGACGCCGTCGCAAGACTAACGTGGCCAAGACGAAACCCTAATGACGGCGACCGACCGCGTCACAAATCAAAGGTGACGCCGTCGCATGTGTAATCTTATATATAGAATCAATTTTTAGTTTTCGTATGTAGTCTTTTGGAGTAAAACCTAAACCGAACCAAGGTCGTCTTGTACGGTATTTTAGGGTTCCATACCCTATCTTACATCAAGATAAGTGTTTTACTTCATTAATTCAATTATGTCTTCAATTTATTGTGTATGCTTGCATGTTTCCATGTCCGCTAATTTACTTGTGTGTTTGCTTAGGAATATGAAACTTAATTATTGAATATTGATTGGTTGTCTCTTATCTTAATTGTTAATGATCTAGTATTGCGATAGATCATCCGTTGTGTAGTTAATGCTTGATTAATCTTTGTGAACCTTAGCTTATAGTACCTAGAGTCATTGTAGGCTAAACCATCCAAAGAGTACCTTAGTGTTAAGTTTATAAATCCCAGAGATTTTGTAGGCAATAACCTTTGGTAGTTTCAAAGAGTTAGGGATAAACGCGTACCCTACGACTTTAGACACACAACGCGATTAAGAATAAGGACGTGACAATTCAACCATCAATAGGAGATAATTAAGGAGTAATAAAACCTAAGTAAACACATCTTTAAATCATCATACGAGCACACAATAATTAGACATAGACTACATACACCACTAGATTAGATAATTAGATAAGTAGGGTAATCGGTAGAAATACCAACCCCAAGATTCGTACCTTCTATTTCCTAAAAAACATAAAAAGATAAAAAAAATAATCTTTCTCAACCCCAACCTTAGCGTAGTAGCTTCTCACTAGCATTCCTATTCCCAGAGAACGATATCAATTCCGTGGCTTACCCTAATACTACACTACAACGATTAGGTTCAACGCCTAGGGTGTTGAAAAACTTGCTCGACGAAAAGGAAGTTCCTTTGACCCCGAACGACGCGTGTAGCATTATCGATAATATAAGCTATTTAAGATATTTAGTAATAATTAAATTATATATTTGGACATATTTGTGAATTTATAAGAGTTGAAAGAATATTGATGTAATTATTAAATTTGTAAGGATATTGATAGAATTTGAAGGTTTTGTAAGGATATGGATGAAATTCCCAAAATATTTTTACATATAAAAGATAATGTAATATATAAAATGAATCGTAATTTTTGCAACTTGAGTCAAATATGATAAATCATATTCACCAATTACAATTTAAATTATTAACTTTTAATTCTAAATTATTCTACAACTATATATATATATATATATATATATATATATATATATATATATATATATATATATATATATATATATATATATACACATAAAAAATGCATACACAAATTAACACTACTAAAAATGTCACCGCATCCACGAGATAATCGTCTAGATAAAATGAAATGAAAACGTTTCTATATAGTTTGTCGAAATTGTCAATTTATACTGACTACTCAAATAAAACCACTCAAGTTTCTTTTTCACTTGTTGAATTAATACTTCTACTTGGTAAACAGGTAAGAGGGAAGATATCAAATACAAAATTCGTGAGATTTAAAAAATAAATAAATAAATAAAACAACTTGAAGAAAATAAAAAGAGTTGAAAAATTGAATTTTTTTCGAGGATATTGAATGTTGGTGTATAAAATATTGTGAATGAAGTTTTTCTATTTTAAGTTTTTGTATTTTTTTCTAATAAAAAATTACATAATTTTAATGCATAAAAAAATTGTAAAGCCCCTTTTATGACATATACCAACCTTCACTAACACACGAAGAACACGTGAAACAGAAACATATGTTATGCGTAGAGAAAGATGAAGAAAGGAACTTGGTGACTTGAATGATATATTAGGCGTGTATGTTTAGAGAGGTAGAGAGAAGAAAGATGAAAACAATAAGATGTTATATTGCTTCAAAGGAAAACACACACACACACACTCAAGCACACCCCTCAAATGACATACTTGAGGGGTATTTATAGGTAAGAGAGATGATGCCCTAAGGCTTGGCCATGGGCCTTGAGATGGACTTGGATTGGGCTTGGGTTTCACGAACTAGACAAGGCTAGCTTAACATAACTTATGCCCAATTAGCTTAGCCCAATCCATGAGCCCGTTGACTATTCTATTATGATATCTAACACACGTTACAAAGTTCCTAAACGTGAATGACCATCACTTCTAATAAAAACTATTAAGGCTAACAAAAATAATTGCGCAAAAACTTTTTAGAATCTCCTCTGTGCTAATGCTCATTTTTGTAGCTTGTCCTCACCTTGGCAGCCACATCTCAGCTTATAGATAAGCTCGAAGAGCCTCTACTGAAGCTGTTTCAAACCTGCAGCTATCACCCTCACAGGTCACTCATTTTTTACTCGACTGTTTGTAGAGGCGACCTACTTATCCCACTTTAGTAGTTTATTACTCAACTATCTTATTTAGATTAGTTTAGGTAGGATTAGCTTAAGTGTTTACTTGTGCCCCCACTGCTTAGTATACCTGCTAGTTTAAATAGCCCTTATAGTGTAGCTTATTCTCAGCCAACTGTTTTTCCCTTAGTTTTCATTAGTTGTGTGCTTATTATTTAGCTTGTTCTAGATTAAAGTGCACCTGATTTAGCTTATTTATCCCCTCCATTTTGCTTATTTAGTGACCTTACTGCTTATTTGCGCTTAAAAAGATCCAAAAGGATGTTTGGTTGTGTTTTGTGATCTGTTGGAATAAGCTGTTTCAAGCTTTTCAAAAAAAAAAATTCTTTACAAAAAATCTTTATTTTGATCTCATGAATTAATTTCAAAAAGAAGATTTGAAGTAAACCAAAAATAAAAAAAATCAAGTTTTCAAAAAGTGGAGCCAGGATTCGAACCTGGGTCTCCACTGTCACAAACGAACAACTCACAACATCAACCCACTACCAGTTGCCCTTGGGACTTGTCACATTCTTTTCTTGCACAATTTAATCCTTAACTAGCCTTAACAGTTTTGGTTTTAAGCCCTTCTTAGCTTATTTTGTAGCTTATTTCCTAAAACAACCCACTGTTTTCTTATTTTCCTCTGATTAGGCATACATCAAAGTACTTTTTGTGATTTTCTCAGAATTTTCCAAATTAGTTTAATATTTTTAATTAATTAATTAGACTAAAATAGTTTTTAATTTGTAGTAATTAATTTAAAAGTCAAAAAAATACCCGGTCTTTTTCTAAAATTATTTTTAGTCAACTAGGACGTAGGAAAATTAATTTCACACCCGTAGCCCTTAAATTGCAAAATTTTTTATGTTTATGGCTCGGGTTGTTTCCCGGTTTTTACGTTTTAGCACCCTAGGACTTAGTTTAGCCTCGTTTTATCATTTCTTAGGCTTAGTAGTAGTTAGTTTGTAGTTTATTAGGGTTCCCTTGCCTTAATTACCTTCCCGTTAATTAATTTGTAGAAAACGTAATTCAAATCAAACAAATCATCAAAACCAAATCAAGTCCATAATCACAAAACTCAACGACGCCGTCAATTTCACACCTCGTTGGGACACGACCCGGGAAATCACTTTCCCGGTATCACTTTTATCACACCCGTAAGATTTGATACGTTAACCTTTTTCCTAAAGGGTTAATTTGTCGAATTTTACGGTTATTTTGATATACGTTGATATTGTGTTTTTCACCACTCACTTCAAACGAATCAGTCTTGATTCTTTGTTCCTTCATGCTTTGTGATCTGTTAATGTGGTTGTCTGCCATTGTCAACTTCGTTGGTTAGGTGTCTCCACGCCTTTCTCCACCATGCTCACACTTCTATTTGACTTTTGGGTTTCCAATGATGAAGTTCTCGAGTCTTTAAACTTTGTAGATTCTTTGACATTGACGAAGAATCATCTTTAACTTTGAGTAGCCTTTGATTTTGATGAGAACTTTCATGTGTTGTTGGTATGAGCATGTGGCGAATCAAAGACGATCAATCCGCTCAAGCTTCCATAAGAAGAAAACATAAAACAGGTTAGAAATAAGCGGATTCCTAAGACTTACAAGTTTGAATTTCGAGGGTGTTAACAACATAGTGTGAAAACACATCTCTAATTCTTACAAAGGCCGTTCTGACGGAGTCCCACAAGTGAGATAACGCGATATATCGAAGTACATCTGATTCGGATGAGTCGCCGAGGTACACCAAGCATCACCTCACGATCGAGACCGTTTGAGACACACTAAGCGTAATCCACGGGAGTTACCGGTTACCGCTGTCGGGTGCTTGATGTTGACCCGGCAGAGTTTCCATTCAATCATCAAGATCACGGATGTGAAACTTCTCATAAATGTTCGGCATTGCTAAGATCTGCGTAGGACTCTATAATATATCACTTGTGCCTTATTGATGAACAACAAGCGATGTCATGTCAAGTGTTCCTATGATATCTTTTGATGAATCTCGTGGCTCTAGACTCAATAGTGCATTTTGGTTTCTTGGCGGAGACTAGGGAGAGGTCTCCTTCTTCAATACCAACGATCTCTAAGAGAAAGTCAATAGATTATGTAGGGTTCCAGTGAGAATGAAACAAATCCCTTTGAGAGGAATTGAGTGGCTAGAAGGTTTAGTGCGATGCGTCCTTTGGGTCCATGACGTCTTGGTCTTCAATACCGGTGTCATCTAGTGACAACCAAGAGCATATGTATTGAACCCGGTTTACGCCTAAGGTTGAATATGGAGGGCTATTTCTTTTCACCCTTTCTTTTACATTTCTTTTTAATTCTTAAACCCTTCTTTTCCTTTCTCACATTACTCCTTTTTCAATCATACCTAAGGACTTCTAGTTCTAAACTATGTGTATTGTCCTTGGGTAGATCCCTCCGATTACTGGCGGATCATAGGACGGATTTCTATCCTTAGTCACCTTATTACTCCATGACTGCCCTATTGTTGCCATAAAACCATTTTTCTTGAAAATCTCTCGAGTGTTTATGATAGAAAACATGTTTGAAACACTCAGTGAGTTTTATATTTTCGAAACACTCCCCTTCACATGTGCTAATATGTTTTTGATGAATCGCACATAGAGGGTGAGTACGCACTTTTGAATTGATCGACTTTAAATGAACTAGACCGATTCGAGACACGTTTACATCACTAGAGAACTAGCTTGAAATTATTACCCGTCTGGTCAAGTCCATAGAAAGTTTCTAAATGGTACATTTCGACTTTAATTTCTCGTCAATTCATTGGTTACGATCGAGTCGAGCTCTTTTGCGATTCAAACAACGATTATTAAACTTTTGATCACATTTTAATCATGTCTCCTCCCCCTCAAAAATAGCATATTCGTGATATTTTTTATATCAACGGATTAAACAACATTTTAGAATCTTTTGGGGAGACAAACGGATATGATTTAAGCATGAATTTGGAACATTTTTGGTTTAATACTCCCCCTTAACGAAAGCATATTTTTCATATAGAAAATTTAGAAACAATTAAGGGTTTAGAGGGAGTTATCTTGGTACCAAATGTGAGAGATTTTGAAAAATCTTGTTGAAAACTTTCGAATCAATGGTACGCAAGATGAAGATTTTAAAAAATCTTTTGCAGATATTGAAGAAGAATTATCTTCATTTGATTTAGGATAAGTGCTCGATATTTATGAAAATCAATTTTGCGTAACACTTTCCTTTCTTTAAAGAACGGGTTGCAAGCGGAAATACTTACAAGCCATTGTTTTTAGGAATAGCGCTTGAAAAAATATTTAAAACCTTTGATTTGGTTAAGCACTTTCCTTTCTTTAAAGTCCGGGTTTCGTACTGTAGTATACGAAAGCCATTATTTAAGAAATTTTGAGAAACGACATGTTTTAGAAAACATAAAAGAACTCTCGCTCAAGCATCTGTACATACCCGTATCATTGTTGAATGACATTTCTAGAAACGTCATGTAATATCGATTATACGAGAGACATGTCGTGAGAAGAATATTTTTGGATTTTTGATTTTCTAATGTTTTTGTATTTTTGAAAATTTTCTATTTTTGTATTTTGCTTTTGTTGGTTTTATAAAAGAAATGGAAAATCAAAATAGAAGATAGAGAAAATGAAGAAGAAGATTTTACAATTGGAACCCTCTCGATGAGTCGGGTTCGAGATATTTGATTCACCGCAACCAAATAAGAAGATTTTTCACAAATAACGATGTTAGAAGTACAAGATTCCTCACGGTGAAGGTGATCACTATCAACGGTTGTAATGGTTTCTACTTCCTTATCCCGATGATTGACACTATTATACGTGTTGGTGCAAGTATCAAAATCTTTCCTATGGAATCCATCTAAGACCAACTTGGTTGAAAACTTTTCCGTGGTATCCACCTAAGGTAAGATCTAGGAGTTGTTTTCTTATCGATGCGCGGAAGACTCATTTTGGAAAAACTACGTCTCAAGAGATCCACCTATTAGGTTTCCTTTTGATGTTCATCTTGTCAACGGGTTTGTTTCGGTTTGGAGTCTTAGTGGATTGTGCCTTGGCACGAGAATTATCTTTCTTGAGATATTGTGAAACACATGCATCATGATTAATGAAAAGACACATTTTTACATGTAGTATGTATAAATTCAATATTCTTGTTTAAAGCAATGACTTTAACTTTGTCACTACAGATCTTTTGAAATTGATTCTTGTTCGAAAAGAATTAGAATTCACGGTGTTGTTTTCTAAGGGCATAGCATTTTCGTTTGCGCAACTACTCTTAGATGCAAGCCAATCCTAGTCTTTTGAAGAGTGTTCCTAGGTAATGGTTTACTACTACTAGCGGTGCCTTGAAATCTTGTAGAATTCATCACCCTAGATGTTGCACCTAGAATTCGTCTTTACGAGTGCATGCCTTTTCCTAGCTTCTTCTAGATAGTGATTGTTGACCATGTCGTTAGAACCGATGATTCTTTAAGCGGATTTTGGTCACATTCCGTGTACTATTCCTAGAAATGCCATGAGTAATCACTTTTCTTTATCAAAAACAGGTTTTCAAAACCTTTGACAATTCTCTTTTTAATAGGCGTGGACCGTGGAGTATTTGACTTTTGACAAATCATTTTCTCATTGACTCTTGGAGCAAACCGAGAAATAGACATTTTGGTTTGAAGACCGGTTTGGGAACATTTGTTTTCTCCTCACCAATGGTTTTGCAAACTTAGTATCCACAACCTTTCCTTTTGACTTCGGTGAGCTCTCAAAAGATCATTTTGCTCTTTCATGTCCTTGTAGGCACGCCATACGACGTTTGTCATACTTGCATTCCTCCATTTTTCGATCAAGTTGTTTAAAATATGACACGTTTTCTTTTTCAATTTTTCAAGAGCATTTTCATATTTTGAAACAATTGCGGAGGTCTCAGGATCGAAGTCTTTCATGATCTTCAATGAGAATATGTTTGTAAGATAATGGACATGATATCGGTAGTCATAACATCTTCAAGAGAGAATCATTTAGATTTTCCAAAACTTTGATGTGTTCAAACTTTCATTAGCTTGCTTTACCGTGGATTTATGGTCCTTGACAAAGTCACTATTTCTTTCAAAAGTGCTTGTTCAACATGAATTACCCTCGCACCGATGGCGTTAACGGAGGGCAATTTGGGTTTTAAAAACTCTTTTGTTTCGTCATCATGACGAGTAAACCAGATGTTAGTTGTAATATTGGTTTTAGACTTGACAGTCTCTTGAAGATACCCAATTCTAGTTTTAACGTCATCTAATATGCTTCTAGTATCACTTGTGTTAAAAGGATTGTTTGAAGACATTTGTTCGATTTTCGAAAGAGATTTTGAGACAACTACAGGAGTTGAGACTGGTTTTGAAACTGGTTTTGAAACTGGTGTTGACATTTTGTTTGAAACACTTGGTGTGATGGAAAACTTTGACTTTTCTTTTTGATTAACAAAAGTAATTCCATTAATTTTGTTCCATTTGTTATAATCAATCGGTTTAAGATATGGATTATTTTGTTTCATTTTTGATCTACTCTCCTCAGATAGTTCCAAGGTTTCAAGAGAATCACGAACAATTATGGGTTCATGCAAAGGTTTGCCATTGTTCAACACATTCTGAGATTTCGAGCTTTCTTGAGAAACGAAGAAGGTCGCTACTAAGTGCCATCTTATGTGAAGTATGAAGCGTGGATTTACTTGGTTAGAAAGCATCTTGTTTGATTTAATGAATGACCCGTTGTAAGAAGCAAATTGTCCAATGTTTTGATTTTTCCGCTTTATCAAGAAGAGAATCTTCTCGCTTTGAAAAATCAAGAATCAACTGTTTCTTCTCTTTTTCAAGATCGAAAAAGCAGTGCTTTTTGTTTAGAAAGTTGGTCATTTAGATCGAAATTTCCTTGTTTAAAGATTTTATTTTCAAGTTCAAATTCACATCAAGTGTGTCATACTTGAGTTGCAATTGATTTTCTCTTAAAGCAGTAATCTCGATAACCATTTTCTAATTCGAAAGTTTGTTTGTATGAAATTCATAAGCTTTGGCGTTCCCCTTGTAACTCTCAAGCTCAGCGGTCAATTTTTTATTCGCGGCCTTAACCTCGCGATTGACCTTACTAACTTTCTCAATCTCAATACCACAATTATTAATTAATGATTCAAAATAAGCACGTGTTTCCTCATCGGTCTCAGTATTTTGTGCCACACGACCTCCACTAGGATCCACATCCGGAGTTTCGAGTTAGTATTGCTACAACTCGGATTGTCCATGTATGTATCATAAGTAGGTGTTGGCGCCACATAATCTTTGTTCGTCATGAGTAAACACATCACATATGACATTGTTATAGCATGGATCAATGATTGGTACCTTAGAATCTGCATTTGCGTCATAGACGGGAGGTGCGTCGAGTCGTTGTCGTACTTAGTCTCCTCAAGATTTGCCATGTAGATGCAGGTTCACATTGAGTTCCTCGAGGTCTTCCAAATCATCCATAATAGCGAAAAGTCATGTTCCTCAAGACTCAATCTGTAACCCCGCTTCTTGCTTATCTCGCTAACAAAGCGACTTTCGAAGAAATCACCATTCTTTTGTGCGGCTTAGTGGGACAGCTTTCTTGCCATGTGACCCACTCCTTGTGAGTTATAACACTTAATCGATTACCACGATTCACATTTCCATAATTCCCAACGATTGAGTCGCAACGTTGCCATTCGATTACCCATCGCTCTATTCGCAACATTCTCATCCCATCCGATTTCCAACATGACGACCCGACCGATTACCACGACACGGAACCGCATGATTACCGGCGCGATCGTTAATCGCTTTATCCAATAAAGAAAATATCATTGCAAGGTCGCTTCGGGTCGGCCAGGATCGATGATTCCTTGTTCTGGTATTGTTGATCCGGATAGAATTGTTGTTGTGGTTGTGGAATGTATTGTCGCAAGTTGTTGTTGTTGGAAGATGATGAAGCTTGTTGTTGTGTATTCACCGTAGTTTGAGTCTTAGCAATAAGTGCCAATGGATCATGATTCTTTGCCAATCTTTCTTGCCCGACTTCATTCGCTTGACTTGGTTTTGTTTCAGAAAATCATTCGATTGATCAAAGTTCACCCGATGTAAGTCTTTTGTTTGGTTGACAATAGTGACATATCGCCCCATTCTTCGGAAGATTATTCAGAACTTGATGTTTTGAACGATAGTTCTGGGTGCCAACTTGTTTCGATAAGCTCATTCATCAAAGTGCAAAACCTTCCATATTAGGATTCAATGGATTCTCCGGTGTAGATGTAAACTTCTCCCATTCAGTTAGCGACTTGTTCTCCATGTCTTGTTTACCAATTTCTGCTCCATAACATAGCCGTCTAACACATTCCCACATATCGAAAGCGGTTTCACAACCGCTCACAAAGAACAAAAAATGTCTATTGGTGAACCCGGTTGGACAATATGAATTGCCATGTCATCCGCATTGACTTGTTTCGATCCTCTTGGTATATTACGATTCGGTTTGAAGATGAGAGGATGGTGGGATGGGAGGTGTTGCATCCGCATTTCGTGTACATGAACTTGTCGAGGTGGAAGGGTCCATCCCGAATGGATTTAATCATGAGTTTCCCATTAGGTTTGGCCTTGATGTAGCGGAGCATTCGACTTGTCCATTGAAGATAACCACCTTTTGCCAACATAGGAGGTCGGTTTTCGCACCCACCGCATGAATGTCTTGTTGAGTTGCCATTGATGAAGGTATGATATGATAAAGTTGATGTAGGATCGATTCAACGATAAAAGAGTTGTGGTTGATGAAGATTAATCTCGGTTGAGGTGATTCGAAAGTCGACTCAGTAACCTTGGTTCTTAAAAAAATTCGCCCAAAATTTGAAATTCACTATAAAATCAATTCTAAGGTCGATGAAAAATTTGAGTTATGACAATTTTGAAGCCAAATTTGACATGAAAATTTGAATTTAGGCCCAAAATTTGAATTTTGACCAAAATTTTCCGATTAAACCAAAATTTGAATTTCGTAAAAATTGAACGTTTAGTCTCCTCAAAATTTAAATTTTACTCAAGTTTTCCGCCAAAAAGTTACGAGTAGGATATAGTTACGAGTAGGATGTGGTTTAGGCTTAGGATCTTATGCGTGGGAAGCTTAGGCGTAGGATTCCTTAGGCGAGGATCTTATCGTAGAAAGTATCTAACGCGTAACCTTAGGCTTATGCGTAGACAAAAAACTTAGTCGTAAAACCTTACGCGTAAGTGTGATCTTATGCGTAGAGTTCTACTCGTAAGAGTTTATGCTTATGCGTAAACTTAGGTTAAAACCAAAATCCTTTACCTTCGTCACAACGTAAAAATATCCGAAAGTCGGTGTTCCACACACTTATCCAAGTGAGGAAGATCGAGTCACCCAGATAGCTCAAGAAGCTTCACCAAAAGTTATGAGTAGAAAACTATGAGTAGTTGACTTTCTTACGAGTAGAACTAGGGTTTGACCTACCCGTAAAAATTTCCAAATGATTCAACCAATTTTTCTTGCACAGATAGCCTTAAAACACTCAAATAACACAAAAATGTTAACCTTTTCACCCAAAGTGCTTAGAAAAGTTACGAGTAGAAAACTAGGGTTTTGACTTTTGACTTCTACTCGTAAGAAATTTCCAACGATTCAAATAATTTCGCTTGCACAGATATCCTTAAAAACACTCGAATAACCCAAAAATGTTGACCTTTTTCGCCCAAAGTTGCTAGAAAATTTACGAGTAGAAATGACCAATGAACCAAAAACGAGTTTAAAAATGAAGAAAAACACGTAAAACTTCAAACTTTTTTCAAAAAACTGAAACTTTAGCACCAAATAAACCTTAAACCACAAGAATCTTGAATTTTTAAGTGCAAAAATTAAAGCTTTAAGCGTGACAACGTTTATAACAAAGTTACGCGTATAGTACCAACCTTCAAAACAAACACAAACACTCCTAAACCATTGTTAGGCGATTGATACCAATTGTAAAGCCCCTTTTATCACATATACCAACCTTCACTAACACACGAAGAACACGTGAAACAGAAACATATGTTATGCGTAGAGAAAGATGAAGAAAGGAACTTGGTGACTTGAATGATATATTAGGCGTGTATGTTTAGAGAGGTAGAGAGAAGAAAGATGAAAACAATAAGATGTTATATTGCTTCAAAGGAAAACACACACACACACACTCAACACCCCTCAAATGACATACTTGAGGGTATTTATAGGTAAGAGAGATGATGCCCTAAGGCTTGGCCATGGGCCTTGAGATGGACTTGGATTGGGCTTGGGTTTCACGAACTAGACAAGGCTAGCTTAACATAACTTATGCCCAATTAGCTTAGCCCAATCCATGAGCCCGTTGACTATTCTATTATGATATCTAATACACGTTACAAAGTTCCTAAACGTGAATGACCATCACTTCTAATAAAAACTATTAAGGCTAACAAAAATAATTGCGCAAAATTTTTAACTTCTTATATTTTAATGGACAATAAAATTTTGACGTATATACTAAAAAGAAGTTGAATGCAAAAACGAATTTTTAATGCCCAAAAAGGCGATTTACAAAATTGTAATGCACAAATGATTTTTTCAGGATTTTTTTCATCACAAATATACACATTTATAAAAACTTCATTCACAACTTTTATTCCACCAATGTCCCTTATCTTGTGGAATTTTTGTTAAAATTTTTAAAATTCTTTTTTAATCATTTTTACGGTTCTCACGATTTTATTAATTAATTTATTTATTTTGTTTTGTTTTAACCTTAACAATAAGTAAGTTACTTTTAACGCTTTGTTTTAATTTTTACTTAAAAAGAAAAAAGGATGATAAAGGAAATTAGAAAAATATAATATATGTTCTTAAGTTTCTCCAAGATAGAAGATAAGATAAAACAATAAGTATCAAAAAGCTAGTAATTATAAGATCGGGCGTTATGGCATCTGATAAGGATTTAATGTATACGTTTTTAGGGGGTCATTTAAGCCCTAAATCGATACATTTTATATTCATTACTGCTTAAAATCGTTCATTTTCACATTTTAGGTCTTTTGGAAGCAAATTGCTGGAATCAAGTACTTTTGGACGAAAATGAGCGAAAACATGAAGAAAATGACAAAGTCAAGATTTCAAGGTTGAATTTCACACCTGATGGCGTCCCAATCCATGGGGCGACGCCGTCGCTCACAAGGTTTTCTAAAAAGTCTTAAACAACGGCTCAGGTCATATTTTGGTTCTATAACTGACGGCGTGGGCGTCGCCCTTTATTTTTCACCAGACGACTAAGACCCATTACAAGACGACGTCCATAATGAAGCCAGACGGTGTCACACTTCCTCAACTGACGTCGTCCCAACGATGACTTGTCCATAACGAAACCCTAATGACGGCGACCAGACGACGTCACCATCAAAATAAGGCGACGCCATCGCAAGTGTAAATCTATATATAGACTTCAAATTTTCTGTATTTTGTGTGTAGTATTTTGGAGAGCAAACCCTAGTTCGTTCATAGTCCGACTTGGAAGTATTTTAGGGTTCCAAACCCTTCTTTACACTCAAAGATAAGTTTGTTTATCCAATCTATCACCATGTTTGTTCTATGTTCAATTGTTTGTTTGTGTTCATGCTTGTCTATCATGCGTAGCTAAATTAATCTAGTGTTTGCTTAGATTTATGAAACCTAGTTGTTGATTATTGTTAGGTTGTCTCTTGTTTTAATTGGTAAACGCTAGAGTAAGAAAAACTGGCTTTTTCTTTAATTGTTGCGAGCTTGAACGTTCTAAATAGCAAAAAACTTGAGAGTGCACTTAAGCCATCTTTGTGTTTATTACGTGAGTCGTAGCTTTAGAATAATAGAGTATTCGCGGGAGATACTACGGTAATTGGCAATCCCGGATAGTCTAGAGGAGAGTTACAATTCTTAGAACTAGGAAATTACCCCCTGTGACTAACACATAATATAAAGCACCAATTAAAATGAGGATGTGACAATTCAACCGACCAATAAGAGATAACTAGGGAGTAAGACAATATAATTAAACACGTATTTAATTATCATAAGAACTCACTCAATCAATCCATAGTTTTTTTCCCTTTTCATTAGTTAATTAGTTTTTAATTTTAATTGTTAAGTAGTATAATTGGTAGCATTACCAAACCTCCACTCTTCAAAACCCAGAGATTTTGCTTGTTTTCTAAAAAAATATAAAAATATAAAAAGCTAAAAAGAATCACCCTCAACCTCACCTTCTCGTCATACATCTCTACTAGCATATTTATTCCCCTAGAGAACGATCAACCCCCTAGGCTTACCCATACTACACTGCAACGATTAGGTACACTGCTTAGTGGGTTGTAACGCTTGCTCGTTGAAAAGGAAGTCTTTCGACCCCGAACTCACGCATCAGCATCCCACACCACACCGGTTGGCCATTTTAACGCGCGAAGACCCATAAAGGGCCTCTCATCACTGCGCGCGTAGGGGTTAATTGGGGTTGGTTCGGTGGTTGAATTCACCTATAAAAGAAATGTTAATTGGGGTTGGTTCGGTGGTGGACTTCACCTATCGAAAAAGAAGGAGTAAATGGGTTAATGGTCTATTTTTGGAATGTCATGCCTGAAAGATGGCTATAAAGTGGTGTGCTGAAAATCCGATGTGGCTGCTGTGATTAAGATGACCGTCAAGTGACCATATAACCTAACAATTATGAGTTTGTTTGAACATCACTCTAACATCTTCAACACGGTGTCACACCCCAAATTACATTTTGCGGTGAATGAAATTCACGGGATTGATCGTCATAGCATCACAATCACAGTTATATTGAACGACCTAAAGTGTCGTTTGGAAAATACATCGTTTGATTTAATAAAACATTCAGAGTTACAAAGATAGGTCCCAAATGAAAGTTACTATGTGCGGAAAATAAGTTTGTTATAAGTCAAACGATGTTTTTAAAGTGCATAAATCCCATGTGAGACGCGTCGTCACCGCGACTCTATGCTATGTCCACATGCATGCCATGAAGTGAATGCCTTAGTTACCTGAAAATACATTGCTAAAAGTGTCAACACAATGGTTGAGTGAGTTCATAGAGTTTAAGTTGGAATGTAAAGTCTTTCAAAATCGTTTATGCAAAGAAAGGCATTGTAATCCACTCGGCCCAAGTTCCGCCCATACAAAACTTGCAACTGTGTGTTCACAACCCATCGCCAAAATATGTATAATTTATGTTCAAACACATGATGTCAAATGAATTCACATAATAGTGCATGACTTTATGTATCAATAGTTACTTGACATAATTATACCAAGACATTTAGTTCAATGAAAATACCAAGACATTCAGCTCAATGATGTTCCCATGACATTTAGCTCAATGATGTTCCCAAGACATTTAGCTCAATGATGTTCCCAAGACATTTAGCTTAATAATAATCCCAAGACATTCAGCTCAATGATAATCCCAAGACATTCAGCTCAATGATTATACCAAGACATTTAGTTCAATGATAATCCCAAGACATTCAGCTCAATGATAACACCACGACATTTAGTTCAATGATTTATGATATAGAATATGACTAAACATTCGATTCGGTTAAGCATGTAGTTTCAAATAATCATGATAGTCATAAAATAGTTGAGCATGTATCTCCCCAAAGAGTTTAATAAAAGCATTAAAACAATTGAAAATGGGGCTATGGAAACTCACTTGGACAATGATGCGATGGCAAAGTGTCACACCCCAAATTACTGCTTTGCAATGAATGGAATTTCGGGATTGATCGTCATAGCATCACAATCACAGTTATATTGAACGACCTAAAGTGTCGTTTGAAAAGAACATCGTTTGATTTAATAAAACAATCAGAGTTTACAAAGTAGGTCCCAAATGAAAATCAATTTGTGCGGAAATAAGTTTGTTACAATACAAACGATGTTTTTAAGTACGTAAAACCCAAGTGAGACGCGTCGTCACCACGACTCCATGATGTGTCCCAATGCGTGCCATGAAGTGAATGCCTTAGATACCTGAGATTAAAACATGCTAAAAGTGTCAACACAAAGGTTGAGTGAGTTCATAGAGTTTGGTTTGAAATGTAAAGCCTTTCAAAGTCGTTTATGCAGCAAAGGCATTGTAAATCCACCGCCCAAGTTCCGCCCATACAAAACTTGCAACCCGTGTGTTCACAACCCATCGCGTAATATGTAGAGTTAATGTTCAAGTGCATGATGTCAAATGAATTCACAATAGTACCTAACTCGACGTAGAACAATAGCACATAATCAATAGCACATAACTCAATGTATCAGTAGTCAACTGACATAGTACTTTATTCGACGATGTATCAGTAGTCAACTGATATAGAACGTTATACGACGTAGAACTATAGCACGCAAACCAGAATAATTGATATAGTACCACATTCGATTTAGAAACAATGGTGATCATGATAGTGTTTAGCCTTAAAAAGACAAAGTACTTGTGAACGTAAATGAAAACAGTTTGAGCATGTATCTCCCCCAAAACAGTTATGAAAACAAGTAAAAGCAGGGGCTATGAAAACTCACTTGGTAAACAGGTGATGACAAGAGTGAGTACACCGAGGTATAATGTGTTGCGTTAACCAGGACCTATTACCAATGATATGATATGCAATGAGTTGCAATGTAATGCTATGCATGCATTACGTATGTTATTTATACCATTTACGAGTTTTGAAAATATTACTCATCGTCGAAAAATACTCTTTTGACGTCTTGACCCTTCAAAATGACTTTACAAGTATTTACGTCAAAATGTCATCCTACAATGATTTTATAATGATTTTGGTGAAATTACCATTTTCGTCGCAAAACAATGTCGTCGAAATTTTATTGAAATTAACAAAATGGCTCCGGAAAACTAGTCGTAAAATGGTGTACGCCGATCGTTAGAGAACGAACTCGACTGCTTTGGAAAGTTTGTATCGGTATCTAAAAGTTTCAGTTCAGGAGTTTTCGCCCAAAAGGTCTCGATCATAAAGATATTAAGGGCTAAAGATAGTGATTTTGCTAATTGTGTGCGTAAAATGAGTTTCGCCAAGTTTGAACATCCGTAAATAATTTACTATAAATCCGCTTGACAAACGGCTTTTGATTTGAAAAATATGGCCGATGAACTTGATTTTACTAGAAGACACTTCGTTATAAAAGTTTCACATCATGGTTAAAAGCGCCGCAAACATGGCCCTTACAAATTAATGAAATACTTATAACGTAAAAATAATATAGTTTTTCGAAAATAATATTTACGGCAACTTTATAAAACGTGCATATATTTGTCGTTTCAAACCGTTTTTCACGATAATATGTCCTTAGCTTCGTATCAAGTAAACTAATATATTTTTGATAAGTCGAAATAATTTGTGAAGCTTAAGGCTCGCTTTTTGACCCGAACAAACTAAAAGCGCAAGCTGAATTTTCCGAAAAGTATTTATTTCGTCGTCAAACTTTGAAAATTCACCACGGCTTCGTTATAACTCCGCTTTTATCCGCTCAAAAGGCCACGGATTCGTTTTAAAGTATATTTTCTAAATATCAAGGCCAAAGTTTCGCATCAACAGTAGGTTTTTCCAGAAATTCAAACAAGGACAGAACCTTTTAATACGTATTGAAAATAGTTTTCTCGGACAAAACCTATTCTAATCCCTTCAAATCAACTCCAAAGCTAATCTAATCCTACCATACACCTTCTTAGGGTGTCATGGGTTCCTAATCACCATCAAGACCAAAGAATACCATGGGAATATTTATAGGATGACCATAAGTATATAAATAACTCTAAAATCATGAAATAAATGGTATAAATCACATATCATGCATATAAGCTCCAAAATGAAAAGAAACATATGAAAATGAAAAGGAAACATGAAAATGATAAAAACAATGCTTACTAGTAACTTGATGAGGTTTTTCCTAATCACCCAAGGTTTTTATTTCAAATCCTTAATAAAGAGTGAGACTAGAGTATAAATCTTGTCTTGTAAAATATTTGATTATCCCTCTCTTAGTCCTTTGTGATTGCCGGTTTTGGAGAGGAGAGAAAGAGAGGAAATATTTTTGATCTAGAATATCTTGAAGTGAATGAGATAAGTGAATAAAAAAATGCATTTACTAATAGAGATATTTGTGAATTTTTATGTTGTGTCATCTTGTTTGTCGACAAGAAGAAATGAGAAAGAAAAGCAATGTGTTTTTATATAAGTAAATGTGTAATTATTTAAGTATGAGTTGGTAATTTGTGTACATATTTAAGCATTTAGGGTAACGCTAAATAAAAATAAATTTTAACGGGTCAAGATAAAATATATTGAGGTCATAAAAATTATAAAAATACATTTCTTACATGAGTTGAGTGAAATAAATATTTATCGTGTAGTTTTTAAGAAAAGCGTCGTAATAATATAAATTTAACGATTTATATACAAAATAAATTTAGAACACTAGGTAAACTCAAAATATAGTTTTATAAACTAAATGTAAGTTTAAAAATACATCGGGATCATTTTGAAAGTAATGGGTTAAATGTTAAAATATTAACTCACGCGATAAAGTTTATTAAATATAAAAATCACGCGGTGAATGTGAAATGAAATGTCATGAATGAACTATCATAATGCAAATGAGGCAAATGAAATGTAGACTAAACTTAGTCCATATGAAATGTTCGTGATGATATGATCATGAATTCGCCGCTAAACCATAAAGGTTACGCGAATTTGAAACAAGTAAATCAAGTTTACTAAAAATGTTGAAATAATGAGGCATAAATTATGTCGAGAAATGACCTGAAATTGCGAGTTGTCACATTCGCCCAACCAAAAAGGAATTCAGTCCCTGAATTCAGTTCGTGTTAGTCTATCGGGTTTAGGGTTTGATGTGGCAAACTTTCCCATTCCCGAGCAAAACCCTCAAAAGACTTTTTACCAACCAATTTTCACTTAATCTCACAACTCATCAAACAAGAACTGTCATGAGATTAGGCTAAATTGGTTTGAAGGAGGACTTTTGAAAATTTGGCTCGACACGAATTGTTACACATATAAGTCTACTACTCCCTTCATTGCATGATTCTTCCCGAATTAGACATAGGTGATCGTGCTATGTATAATTTAGGAGTAACTATGCAATGCTTGGACTAATCGACTCATATGTTGTTTGGTGTTGAGTCAACTGATGTTAAAAATTGTGATGAACATCGAGGAGAGAAGACATGGAGAAGTGTCGTTAAAATGATCGATAAAGTAAAAAGAATTAAAATCCTCGTAAATGATAACAAATCGGAAAGAAAAATAAAGTACGATAGATGAGAATATTTTACAACGACTGGTTTAGCAAAAATAGTACATCTTAGGTTATAAAGTTTCGAATACGATGAAAGACATAAACTTAGTACAACGTAATACAATAGGAGAAATAAGACTGCTAGTTTCGAACTTCTTCGCCTTCCGTCGTTGATACCTTGACGAGTTCCTTCTAACATATATACATTCCATGAGCACCTTCGACTTGTTGACCTTGTTTTTGAGGACATTGATTTCGATAGTGTCCTTGCTCCCACATCCGAAGCATGTGACTACGGCTTTGCCCTTACAGTCCTTAGCAAGGTGTCCTACTTTTTGATGAATAAAGCATATACCACATGGACCATTATGATGTAGCGTGCATTGGTGGCATCATGTAAGTTTCTGCATAAGCTCTTCCCTTGTTGGTGCAGCAACATGGACCCTGGCGACTTCTTGTCTTCTATTATGTTGTTGGTGATGGTTAGTGTTATGGTTTTGGTTGTCATTATCATAACCTTCCTGGTCATTTTCCCATTTTCTTTTGTTGTTGTTGGTTTGGTTATCGTTGTTGTTGTTGTTTTGGTTGGTGTTGGTGTACTTGCCTCTCTTCACTACCTGGGCCATGAGCTTTTGAGTCAATCGAATAGCTTCCTCAATCGTTTGCGGGTCAGAAGAAGTCACATCTCCTTGAATAACTTCGGGAAGTCCTTCAATGAAAGCCTCCAGTAGCTTCTCATTATCTAAAACCATAGATGGGCATAACACGGCCAATTCTTGGAATCTCCGAATGTAAGTGTCGATATCATACCCAATAGTTTTTAGTTCATAGAACTCCGTCTCCAACTTTTTCACTTCCGTTCGAGGACAAAACTTCTTAGTCACCAAATCCTTGAATTCCTCCCAAGTAAGCTCGAAAGCATTCTCCATACCAATCGGTTGAGCATATGAATTCCACCATGACAAAGCTCCATCTAGCAAAGTACTTGTAGCAAATTTTACCTTACTATCATCCGGACAGTTACAAAGCAAAAACACCGATTCCAACTTTTCAAACCATCTAACCATTGTTGTTGCTCCCTCGGTACCTCGAAACTTAGTGGGATCTCCACTCTTGAAATCCTTGTAAGAACAGCTCTTAACTCCGGATCCTCCTGCAATTCCAAAGAAGAGCAAGAAGCCTAGCGGCTTCAAAGAAGTAGCTCAAGGCCTCAGCAGCAGCAGCCACTGTTTCCCTTTCAATCCTTAATGCCTCTGCTATACTATCCCTTACCAACTTTTGAATTTCCGCTTGAGTCATTCCAGGTGTAGCTTTCTTCGGTGCCATATCTTCTTCAAAACAAGAGGAAATGGTGAGACGTGGCAAAATCCCATGTTAAAAATATGCGCTCTAAAGAGAGGTGATAAGAAATGATAAGTTTGAGGTTTTCTTTCAAAATAATCGACGGTTTTCTAAGAAATGGGTTATGAAATGTCGTAAGTGCTTCAAATGTATGATGGTTTAGTGACTTAGAGTGAATAGCGTGTAACTCGACATGTTAGTGGTGAAACAAAGGAGTGAGAGTGACCTTGCCGTACTTAAAGGTTTATCTCGGCATTCGACGTTATCGGTGATGAGTTAATTGATGTGAAAATTGTGATAGGGACTGACAAGGAATTCTCCACATTAGAGTATGAAGAAAGAATAATGGGATGGGCATTTAAAGGCATCCATGTGACAATCGATATGAAATGAAAGTAAATAACTCGAAAAATGTACGTAAAGATCGTATGCAAAGTGAACATGCACTTGTGATGAAATGATGAGATGCTATGATAATGTAGTTATAGTCTAGGGTCAATGATGCAACCTAGTTCTCTATAATCAAGCTCGATGCCAATCTGTCACACCCCAAATTACCGCTTTGCGCCGGAATGGAATTTCGGGATCGATCGTCATAGCATCACAATCACAAGTTATATTGAACGACCTAAAGTGTCGTTTGAAAAGAACATCGCTTGATTTAATAAAACAATCGAGTTTACAAAGTAGGTCCCAAATGAAAATCAATTTGTGCGGAAATAAGTTTGTTACAATACAAACGATGTTTTTGGCACGTAAAACCCAGTGAGACGCGTCGTCACCACGACTCCATGATGTGTCCCAATGCGTGCCATGAAGTGAATGCCTTAGATACCGAGATTAAAACATGCTAAAAGTGTCAACACAAAGGTTGAGTGAGTTCATAGAGTTTGGTTTGAAATGTAAAGCCTTTCAAAGTCGTTTATGCAAAGAAAGGCATTGTAAATCCACCTCGGCCCAAGTTCGCCCATACAAAACTTGCAACCTGTGTGTTCACAACCCACTGCCAGAATATGTAGAGTTAATGTTCAAGTGCATGATGTCAAATGAATTCACAATAGTACCTAACTCGACGTAGAACAATAGCACATAATCAATAGCACATAACTCAATGTATCAGTAGTCAACTGACATAGTACTTTATTCGACGATGTATCAGTAGTCAACTGATATAGAACATTATACGACGTAGAACTATAGCACGCAAACCAGAACAATTGATATAGTACCACATTCGATTTAGAAACAATGGTGATCATGATAGTGTTTAGCCTTAAAAAGACAAAGTACTTGTGAACGTAAATGAAAACAGTTTGAGCATGTATCTCCCCCAAAACAGTTATGAAAACAAGTAAAAGTAGGGGCTATGGAACTCACTTGGTAAACAGGTGATGACAAGAGTGAGTACACCGAGGTATAATGTGTTGCGTTAACCAGGACCTATTACCAATGATATGATATGCAATGAGTTGCAATGTAATGCTATGCATGCATTACGTATGTTATTTATACCATTTACGAGTTTTGAAAATATTACTCATCGTCGAAAAATACTCTTTTGACGTCTTGACCCTTCAAAAATGACTTTACATGTTTTTACGTCAAAATGTCATCCTACAATGATTTTATAATGATTTTTGGTGAAATTACCATTTTTCGTCGCAAAACAATGTCGTCGAAATTTTATTGAAATTAACAAAAATGGCTCCGGAAAACTAGTCGTAAAATGGTGTACGTCGATCGTTAGAGAACGAACTCGACTGTTTTGGAAAGTTTGTATCGGTATCTAAAAGTTTCAGTTCAGGAGTTTTCGTCCAAAAGGTCTCGATCATAAAGATATTAAGGGCTAAAGATAGTGATTTTTGCTAATTGTGTGCAGAAAATGAGTTTCGGCCAAGTTTGAACATCCGTAAATAATTTACTATAAATCCGCTTGACAAACGGCTTTTTGATTTGAAAAATATGGCCGATGAACTTGATTTTACTAGAAGACACTTCGTTATAAAAAGTTTCACATCATGGTTAAAAACTGCCGCAAACATGGCCCTTACAGCTAATGAAATACTTATAACGTAAAAATAATATAGTTTTTCAGAAAATAATATTTACGGCAACTTTATAAAAACGTGCATATATTTGTCGTTTCAAACCGTTTTCACGTATAATATGTCCTTAGCTTCGTATCAAGTAAACTAATATATTTTTGATAAGTCGAAATAATTTGTGAAGCTTAAGGCTCGCTTTTGACCCGAACAAACTAAAAGCGCAAGCTGAATTTTCGAAAAGTATTTATTTCGTCGTCAAACTTTGAAAATTCACCACGGCTTCGTTATAACTCCGTTTTATCCGTTCAAAAGGCCACGGATTCGTTTTAAAGTATATTTTCTAAATATCAAGGCCAAAGTTTCGTACCAACAGTAGGTTTTTCCAGAAATTCGAAACAAGGACAGAACCTTTTATATACGTATTGAAAATAGTTTTTCTCGGACAAAACCTATTCTAATCCCTTCAAATCAACTCCAAAGCTAATCTAATCCTACCATACACCTTCTTAGGGTGTCATGGGTTCCTAATCACCATCAAGACCAAAGAATACCATGGGAATATTTATAGGATGACCATAAGTATATAAATAACTCTAAAATCATGAAATAAATGGTATAAATCACATATCATGCATATAAGCTCCAAAAATGAAAAGAAACATATGAAAATGAAAAGGAAACATGAAAATGATAAAAACAATGCTTACTAGTAACTTGATGAGGTTTTTCCTAATCACCCAAGGTTTTTATTTCAAATCCTTAATAAAGAGTGAGACTAGAGTATAAATCTTGTCTTGTAAAATATTTGATTATCCCTCTCTTAGTCCTTTGTGATTGCCGGTTTTGGAGAGGAGAGAAAGAGAGGAAATATTTTTGATCTAGAATATCTTGAAGTGAATGAGATAAGTGAATAAAAAAATGCATTTACTAATAGAGATATTTGTGAATTTTTATGTTGTGTCATCTTGTTTGTCGACAAGAAGAAATGAGAAAGAAAAGCAATGTGTTTTTATATAAGTAAATGTGTAATTATTTAAGTATGAGTTGGTAATTTGTGTACATATTTAAGCATTTAGGGTAACGCTAAATAAAAATAAATTTTAACGGGTCAAGATAAAATATATTGAGGTCATAAAAATTATAAAAATACATTTCTTACATGAGTTGAGTGAAATAAATATTTATCGTGTAGTTTTTAAGAAAAGCGTCGTAATAATATAAATTTAACGATTTATATACAAAATAAATTTAGAACACTAGGTAAACTCAAAATATAGTTTTTATAAACTAAATGTAAGTTTAAAAATACATCGGGATCATTTTTGAAAGTAATGGGTTAAATGTTAAAATATTAACTCACGCGATAAAGTTTATTAAATATAAAAATCACGCGGTGAATGTGAAATGAAATGTCATGAATGAACTATCATAATGCAAATGAGGCAAATGAAATGTAGACTAAACTTAGTCCATATGAAATGTTCGTGATGATATGATCATGAATTCGCCGCTAAACCATAAAGGTTACGCGAATTTGAAACAAGTAAATCAAGTTTACTAAAAATGTTGAAATAATGAGGCATAAATTATGTCGAGAAATGACCTGAAATTGCGAGTTGTCACAAAAAGTGAGTACACCAAAATGTAGCGTGAATCACTAAACTTGACCTATTATGAATGATGTGATACATAATAAGTTATGATGTAATGTTATGCATGCAATTCGGATGATATTTATACCACTTATGAATTTTTGAAAACAATACTTCTCGTCGAAAATATAATCTTTTAACGTCTTGACCATTTTTAAATTACTTCACATGTATTTACGTTGAAATAATATCCGACGATAATCATTTGGTGTTTTATTAAGAAAATATAACTTTTCGTCGTAAAATAATGTCGTTGAAATTTCCATGAAAGTGACTAAAACGGCATCTAAAAGCTAGTCGTAAAATGGTGCACGTCGAGTGTTAGGAAACGAAATCAACGGTTTTGGGAAGCTTGAATCATTATCTCAAAGTTTTAGTGTTTAAGTTTTCATCATAGAGGTCTCGATCACGGAGAAAAATATAGGTAAAGTATGGTACTTTTGTCCAAAATGTTGTTTAAGGATGGTTTTCGGCAAAGTTTGAGTGACTATATGTTATTCGTTACAACTCCGCTCAACAAACGGTTGGACATTTTGGAAAATATGCTAGGCGAACTTACTTTTACTAGAAGACATCACGTTATAAAAAGTTCTACATCATTGTTAAAAACGTCCGCCAACATGGTCCTTTAGTTGCCGTAGTATGTTTTTAATAGAGAATATATTAATTTTGCTAATAGAATAAAGTTACGGCAACTTGGTTTATCGCGTGTAATTTAATCGTTACAAGTCCGTTTTCTAAGTTTTCTACATCCTTAGATTCGTGTCAAAGTATACTAATATATTTTTGATAATTCGACACCATTTATAAAGCTTAAGACTCATTTTTGACTCAGAAGAGTGACATTTTCATGCTGAAATTTCCGAATTTATAGTTTTGACGCTCAACTTGAAAAATTCATAACTTCTTCGTTATAACTCCGCTTTAATCCGCTCAAGCGGCCACGGTTTCGCTTTTAAAGTGTATTTTCTAAATATCTAGCCCAAAATATTATACCCACTGTCGGATTTTCCAGAATTTAATTTTAAGGACAGACCCTTTTCAAAACGTGTCGAAATGAGTTTTTCTCGCGCCAAACCTATTCTAACCCATTCAAAACAACTCCGAAACTATTCTAATCCTACCATACACCTTCTTAGGGTGTCATGGGTTCCTAGACCTCACCAAAAATAATATATAACAAGGAGTAAGTATAGGATGGATTATATATATTTAACACATAAAAACCTTAAAAACCTTTAAAAATGGTATAAACATCATGAGACTTGCATGTTTCTCAAATAAAATGATATGACCATAAAAATGAATATGAAATAAAAATATGAATATGAATGCTTACTAGTGATATGATGAGGTTTATGGACAAAAGGTTTTTCCTAATCACTTGAGGTTTGTATTACAAAACCTTTGTAACAAATGATACTAGTGTGTATTAAAATTTGTCTTGAAAACTTGGAGATGATCCCTCTTTTTGGTCCCTTGGCTGCCGAATTTACTTGAGAGAAAAGAGATGGAACTTTGGTCTTGTTTTGGTTTACAATTGAATAAATGAAGTGAAAGTAAAGTTGTATAATACTTTTACTTAGATATTTTGCAAATATCACTTTGTGACTCATCCTATATGTCGACATACATGAGAACAACATTTGAGTTTTGTTTTTGAGTAGCTTTTACAAGTATAAGTGTAATATTTAGTAAGTTATTTGAAGTTAAATGATAAGTTGTAGTCACTTTTGAATATTTAGGGTAGCGTTGGATAAAAATAAATTTTCCACGGGTCAAGATAAAATATATTGAGGTCATAAAAATTATAAAAATACATTTCTTGCAAAATTTGAGTGAAATAATAATAATCGTTTAGAATTTAAGAAAAACGTCGTAATTATATAAATACAACAATTTAGTTACAAAATAAATTTAAAACATTGGGTAAACTCATAATATTATTTTTATAACTTAATATGAGTATAAAATATATCGGGATAATTTTGGAATTAATGGATCAATTGTTCAAAATAATTACTTACGCGATAACGTTTATTTTATATAAAATTAAACGTTTAACTAAAAATGCAAAACCATGCATAATATTGATATGAAATGATGACAATGATGTTAATGAAATGTAGACTAAACTTAGTCTATATGAAATGACCTCGATGATATGATCATGAATTCACAGCTAAACCATTACGGTTACGTGAATTTGATGCTCGTAAACCTAGTTCACGATAAATGATAAATAATGAAACATGAATAATGTTTTGAAGTATGACCTGAAAATAAGAGTTGTCACATTCGCCCAACCAAAAAGGAATTCAATCCCTGAATTCAGTTCGTGTTAGTCTATCAAATTTTTGATTTTGTGATGAATAACGAGGAAAGAAGACATGAAGAGATGTCGTTACGGTTGTCGGTGATTGAGAGCGTACAAAACATCGTAGTAAAGAAAATATTGGATGAATATCTTCGATGAGCATCACTTTGACTTTTATGAATATGTGAAAACCCTGCTTACACTAAGATTTATAAATAACTGCTCCCAACATAACATGATCCCTCCAGAATTAGACATAGTTAGCTAGGCTATGTATAATTAAGGAACGATAATGTGACGTTCGGTTTAGTTGTTATAACTCTCGATGTTTACAGAGATCTAAACCTTGTAAGTGATAACGAATTAGAAGGAAAAGAAAGTACGCTTAATGAAAATATTTTACAACGAGTGGTTCATCAAAAGTAGTACATCTTAAGTCATAAGATCCGAATACGATGGAAGACATAAACTTAGTACGACATAGTACATAAGGAAAATTAAGATTGTTAGTTTCGAACTTCTTGGTCTTCCGTTATTGAGACCATGACGAGCTTTTCCTCCTTCTAACATGTATGCATTCCCATGAGCACCTTCGACTTGTTGACCTTGGTTTTGGGGACATTGGTTCCGATAGTGTCCTTGCTCTCCACATCCAAGCATGTGACTATGGATTTACCTCTACAATCCCGGCATGGTGTCCTAGTTTTTGACACTTGTAGCACTTAACAGGCAAAGACCGAGTGATGATACTTACATCGATTACATAGTGGGTAGGTTCCAAGATACCCTCTCGCCTTCTATTGGTGCAAAGAACATAAACCATTGCGGCTCCTTGTCCTCTATTCATTGTTGATGATGGTTAGTGTTACGGTTTTGGTCGTCGTTATCATAACCTCCCGGTCATTTTCCCATTTTCTTTTATTGTTGTTGATTTGGTTATCGTTATTGTTGTTGTTGTTGTTTTGGTTATTGTTGTAGTTAGTGCGGTTGTTGGTATTGTTGTTACGGTTGATGTGGGTAATGTTTCCTCTCTTTACTACTTGTGCCATGAGCTTTTGGGATACTCGAAGCATTCTTCAATTGTTTGCGGATCGAGGAAATCACATCACCTTGAATAATCTCGGAAGTCCTCCAATGAAAGCCTCCAGAGCTTCTCATTATCCGAAACCATAGATGGGCATAACACGGCCAATTCTTGAAACCTTCGAATGTAAGTATCAATGTCATACCCAATAGTTACCAACTCGTAGAATTCGGTCTCCAACTTTTCACCTCCGCACGCGGACAATACTTTCTTGTTAGCAACTCTTGAATTGCACCCGGTGATCCTGCACGCATTTTCCATTCCCATCGGTGAGCATATGAATTCCACCACGACATTTCCCCATCCAAGAGTGTACTCGTAGCAAACTTAACCTTGCTATCCTCCGGCAATTACATAACAAAACACAGACTCCATTTTCTCGAACCATCGAACCATGGCAGTGGCCCCTTCGGTGCCCTTGAACTTAGTGGGATCTCCACTTTAAAATCCTTATACGAACAACTTCTAACCCCGGACCCTCCCCGCAATACTGCAGAAGAAGAAGCCTAGCGGCTTGACTTCCCTCGCAATTCTAGTAGCTTCAAGATTGCCGAGTCACAAGCGGCATTAGCAAGCCTGGCGGCTTCAAGATTAGCCGCTGCGACCTCGCAAGCGATGGCGAGTCTAGCGGCTTTAGCGTGGGTGCGACCTCGGCAAAGATTGGCAAGTCTAGTGGCTTCAGAAGAGCAGCTGACCAGCAGCAGACCGCCATCGCTGCCTCTTTCAATCCTTAATGCATTGGCTATACTATCCTCACAAACTTTGCATAGCCTCTTGAGTCAAAACTTGTGGAGCTTTCTTTGCGCCATAACTTCTTCAAAATAAGAGGAAAGGTGAGACGAGCAAAGTCGATGTTAATAATAAACGCCCAAAGAGATATGATATGAGGTGATAAGTTTGAGGTTATTTTCAAAATAATCGATGGTTTCCTAAGAAATGGGTTATGAGATGTCGTAAGTGCTTCAAATGTATGATGGTTTAGTGACTTAATGTGTGAATAGCGTGCAACTCGACATGTTAGTGGTGAAACAAATGAGTGAGAGTGACTTCGCTCTACTTAAAGGTTTTATCTCGGCATTCGACGTTATCGGTGATGAATCAGCCGGTATTAAAATTGTGATAGGGAATGACAAGGCATTCTCCAGATTAGAGTATGAGGAAATGATAATGGAATGGGTAATTAAAGGCATCCATGTGACAATCGTTTTGAAATGAAGGTAAATAACTCGAAAAATGTACGTATAAACCGCATGTAAAGTGAACATGCACTTATGATGAAATGATGAGATGCTATGATGATGTAGTTATAGTCTAGGGTCAATGATGCAACCTAGTTCTCTATAATCAAGCTCGATACCAATCTGTCACACCCCAAATTACCTGTTTTGCAGCGGAATGGAATTCCTGGGGATTGACTGTCATAGCATCACAATCACAGTTATATTGAACGACCTAAAGTGTCGTTTGGAAAATACATCGTTTGATTTAATAAAACATTCAGAGTTACAAAGATAGGTCCCAAATGAAAGTTACTATGTGCGGAAAATAAGTTTGTTATAAGTCAAACGATGTTTTTAAAGTGCATAAATCCCATGTGAGACGCGTCGTCACCGCGACTCTATGCTATGTCCACATGCATGCCATGAAGTGAATGCCTTAGTTACCTGGAAATACATTGCTAAAAGTGTCAACACAATGGTTGAGTGAGTTCATAGAGTTTAAGTTGGAATGTAAAGTCTTTCAAAATCGTTTATGCAAAGAAAGGCATTGTAATCCACTCGCCCAAGTTCCGCCCATACAAAACTTGCAACTGTGTGTTCACAACCCATCGCCAAAATATGTATAATTTATGTTCAAACACATGATGTCAAATGAATTCACATAATAGTGCATGACTTTATGTATCAATAGTTACTTGACATAATTATACCAAGACATTTAGTTCAATGAAAATACCAAGACATTCAAATTTCAATGATGTTCCCATGACATTTAGCTCAATGATGTTCCCAAGACATTTAGCTCAATGATGTTCCCAAGACATTTAGCTCAATAATAATCCCAAGACATTCAGCTCAATGATAATCCCAAGACATTCAGCTCAATGATTATACCAAGACATTTAGTTCAATGATAATCCCAAGACATTCAGCTCAATGATAACACCACGACATTTAGTTCAATGATTTATGATATAGAATATGACTAAACATTCAGTTCAGTTAAGCATGTAGTTTCAAATAATCATGATAGTCATAAAAATAGTTGAGCATGTATCTCCCCAAAGAGTTTAATAAAAGCATTAAAACAATTGAAAATGGGGCTATGGAAACTCACTTGGACAATGATGCGATGGCAAAAGTGAGTACACAAATGTAGCGTGAATCACTAAACTTGACCTATTATGAATGATGTGATACATAATAAGTTATGATGTAATGTTATGCATGCAATTCGGATGATATTTATACCACTTATGAATTTTTGAAAACAATACTTCTCGTCGAAAATATAATATTTTAACGTCTTGACCATTTTAAATTACTTCACATGTATTTACGTTGAAATAATATCCGACGATAATCATTTGGTGTTTTATTAAGAAAATATAACTTTTCGTCAGTAAAATAATGTCGTTGAAATTTCCATGAAAGTGACTAAACGGCATCTAAAAGCTAGTCGAAATGGTGCATGTCGCGTGTTAGGAAACGAAATCAACGGTTTTGGAAGCTTGAATCATTATCTCAAAGTTTTAGTGTTTAAGTTTTCATCATAGAGGTCTCGATCACGGAGAAAAATATAGGTAAAGTATGGTACTTTTGTCCAAAATGTTGTTTAAGGATGGTTTTCGCAAAGTTTGAGTGACTATATGTTATTCGTTACAACTCCGCTCAACAAACGGTTGGACATTTTGGAAAATATGCTAGGCGAACTTACTTTTACTAGAAGACATCACGTTATAAAAGTTCTACATCATTGTTAAAACGTCCGCCAACATGGTCCTTTAGTTGCCGTAGTATGTTTTTAATAGAGAATATATTAATTTTGCTAATAGAATAAAGTTACGGCAACTTGGTTTATCGCGTGTAATTTAATCGTTACAAGTCCGTTTTCACGTTTTCTACATCCTTAGATTCGTGTCAAAGTATACTAATATATTTTTGATAATTCGACACCATTTATAAAGCTTAAGACTCATTTTTACTCGTAAAGAGTGACATTTTCATGCTGAAATTTCCGAATTTATAGTTTTGACGCTCAACTTGAAAAATTCATAACTTCTTCGTTATAACTCCGTTTTAATCCGCTCAAGCGCCACGGTTTCGTTTTAAAGTGTATTTTCTAAATATCTAGCCCAAAATATTATACCCACTGTCGGATTTTCCAGAATTTAATTTTAAGGACAGACCCTTTTCAAAACGTGTCGAAATGAGTTTTTCTCGCCAAACCTATTCTAACCCATTCAAAACAACTCGAAACTATTCTAATCCTACCATACACCTTCTTAGGGTGTCATGGGTTCCTAGACATCACCAAAAATAATATATAACAAGGAGTAAGTATATGATGGATTATATATATTTAACACATAAAAACCTTAAAACCTTTAAAATGGTATAAACATCATGAGACTTGCATGTTTCTCAAATAAAATGATATGACCATAAAATGAATATGAAATAAAAATATGAATATGAATGCTTACTAGTGATATGATGAGGTTTATGGACAAAAGGTTTTCCTAATCACTTGAGGTTTGTATTACAAAACCTTTGTAACAAATGATACTAGTGTGTATTAAAATTTGTCTTGAAAACTTGGAGATGATCCTCTTTTGGTCCCTTGGTGCCGAATTTACTTGAGAGAAAAGAGATGGAACTTTGGTCTTGTTTTGGTTTACAATTGAATAAATGAAGTGAAAGTAAAGTTGTATAATACTTTTACTTAGATATTTTGCAAATATCACTTTGTGACTCATCCTATATGTCGACATACATGAGAACAACATTTGAGTTTTGTTTTTGAGTAGCTTTTACAAGTATAAGTGTAATATTTAGTAAGTTATTTGAAGTTAAATGATAAGTTGTAGTCACTTTTGAATATTTAGGGTAGCGTTGGATAAAAATAAATTTTCCACGGGTCAAGATAAAATATATTGAGGTCATAAAAATTATAAAAATACATTTCTTGCAAAATTTGAGTGAAATAATAATAATCGTTTAGAATTTAAGAAAAACGTCGTAATTATATAAATACAACAATTTAGTTACAAAATAAATTTAAAACATTGGGTAAACTCATAATATTATTTTTTATAATTTAATATGAGTATAAAAATATATCGGGATAATTTTTGGAATTAATGGATCAATTGTTCAAAATAATTACTTACGCGATAACGTTTATTTTATATAAAATTAAACGTTTAACGAAAAATGCAAAACCATGCATAATATTGATATGAAATGATGACAATGATGTTAATGAAATGTAGACTAAACTTAGTCTATATGAAATGACCTCGATGATATGATCATGAATTCACAGCTAAACCATTATGGTTACGTGAATTTGATGCTCGTAAACCTAGTTCACGATAAATGATAAATAATGAAATATGAATAATGTTTTGAAGTATGACCTGAAAATACGAGTTGTCACACACGGTCATACTAACGTAATTTCACTTGACAAAGCAATCAAATTCGAATGATATTTTTTACCATTGCAACTCTAAAATCTACAACAATGACACTCAAACATATTTTAAATCACACTTTTTTAAACTCTTTTCATGATTTATTAGAAAGTGATTTTCACATCACCAAAAAATTAATGTATAAAAAAAAATCGAAAGAAACATATATTTTGTCTTTAAAGAAGACAATAAATGAGTTTCTACTTTAGACGTTTTAGTCGTATAAGGGCATCCACTATAATGAACTTTTAAAAAAGTTTATACAATTAATACGTTATCAATTTACAAACCCTTTCATATTGTAAACCTATTGCTACTATGAGTAAACATATTCGTAAAGCTTTTCATATCATAAAACACAATCAACATTTTATAAAATAAAAATAAGAAAATAATTCAAAATAGTTTAGACCTCTTCAAGATCTTAGACACTTTCATTCCAACTAGGATTGAAATGGTTGCTCATTATGGTTCACAAATTTATAGATCTCTTCAAAAAAAAGTTTAGACCTATTCATGAAACATTATAGTAGATGCTCTAAGTATCATTTCTGAATGTGTATGGTGTGATTTGTGTTTTGCTCACAATCTAGACCTAAGAGACTTGGATGAGTTTATATACAAAAGTAGTAATATGAATTTTGGTGTACTTAGTGATATTTAATTAGTTAAAAGTATAATTAGCGAGATTTTTTAAAAATTTGTGCATTACAAAAATGAACACTTAGAAATACAACTTTTGAGACATAACTTTTGGTATTATAAATGGGAAATTGCATATGTTAGGATTTAGAAATTCCATGTATTAAAGATTCGGTCACCTCAAGTATATGTAATCGTTAGAAAGCTCGTAGTCGTAGTTCTTTTAAGTTAAGTAGTATTTAGTTAAGTAACACCGTGGAGGACTGGACGGTCTTTACCCACCGTATGCCCGATCCATGACCCGTTGTGTGGCGTTTTATTGTAAGATTATAAATACTCTCTACCTTCCAAGGTAGAGTTGGAGCTCATAATAAGATTTTTTCTTTCTCTCACTAAAGTTCCCAAACCTCTAACTTTCTCTCTAAAACCTCTTGTACGCCTACTTTGTGTCATGGGTTGATGTGTATGTGAAATCCAATATCTAACAATTGGTATCGAGCCATGGTTAGATCATCTCTTACATATCTTTGGATTTCTAGTGGTTTTAGGTGGTTTTGAGTTTGAAAAAGTTTAGTGGTTTTGCATCATCCGGGTGATTTCTAGTGTTAAAGTTTGGATTTTGATAGTACTTTTGTGTTTAGAATCATCACAAGTGTTTAGGTTTTGATTTTGAAGGCTTGAATCATCGTGGTTGGGTTGTTTTGGATTGAAAAGTGGTGTTTTGTGATTTTCTAGCTAGCGACTTGAGCCACGGATAGTTTATCTTGGTAGCGACTTGCTTTGTTATTTGGCAGCGAGTTGTTGTTGAAGGTCTTAGCGAGTTGAGCTAGCGACTTGTTCATCGAGACAAGCCGACAAAAGTACACTTAGTGGATTCTCCACTACGGTAGCGACTTGGTGTAAGTTAGCGACTTGTACTTTATATTGTTAGCGACTTGGTGTTAGCGAGTTGGTACCTAGCGAGTTGCTATTTAGCGACTTGACAAATTAGTGACTTGGTGCTTAGCGACTTGCTGTCAAAATTTTGCTAGCGACTTGAATTGTAGCGAGTTGTTATATAGCGACTTAGCACTTAGCGACTTGGTTCAAGGTCTCCTAGCGACTTGGGTGATATCCTTTCAATACGGTTTTCTCTTGATTTAGTAAAATCCCGTGAAAGAATCTATTTCGGTTTAATCATAGAGTTATAAAATCCGTGTAATTCTTAAACATGTCCGCCACCGTACCTACAATCATCTCCATCTGTTGTCGAGGATGTTCAAGCAATGGTTCAGATACTGCCCACCCATGCTCGATGTAACCGACTACGACTCTTGGCTCAACGAATCGGATCAGTATTGTCTTGGAAAGGAAAATGGGGTCAACATACTCAAATCCATTGATGAAGGACCATATCGGGTTGAGACTACTAGAGACTTAATTGATACAAATTGAAGATGGAACAATGATCTATGGAATTGACATACCAAAGACATATGATGAGCTCGATGATAAGGAGAAAAGAGATTCGATAATGATATCGTGGCTTCTAACATCATACTTCAAGGTCTTCCAAAAGATATCTACAAGCTAATCAATCACAACACCAAGCCAAGGCGTGTGGGATAATGTCAAGATGCTTCTCTCGGGATCCGAATTAACTATAAGATGAGAATCACAACTCTATGATGAATTTGAACACTTCAAGATGAAACCAGATAAGAGTGTTTATGAGTACTATGTGAGATTCCACAAGCTTGTTAATGATATGAGGAACATCGAATGACTATGCCAAACATTCAAATTTGAACTCAAAGTTTGTGAACAATATGAATCCCGAATGGCACAAGTTTGTCACCTCGTAAAGCTAACCAAAGGATTGAAGAATACAAACCATGAGCAACTCTATGCCTTCCTCCTTCGTAATGAGAGACATGCTATGTTTGAAAAATGATTCTTAATCGGTTCAAAACCAACCAGGAGAGACAAGCTCATCAAATGATTCAACCGCCTTCTACTCAAACATCGGAATCACAACCAAAGCCTCACAAGTCATACCCATGGGTAATGGTAATCACAAACTCATTCCCGATCCTATGTTCAAACAAGCGATGCCGATGCACACGCTGGAAACTTCATTAATCAACTAGCTCTCCGATTAGTCAAAATATGAACTCTCTTCCACACACCAACAACAATCTTTAACGCGCCCAATCTACATAATCAAGCCACCGCCGAGATGGGAAGGTTATGGTGCAACTAGTTCAAGAACGACAGACGAACAAGCAAGAGGTGGAGCTGGTAGAGGTTATGCCGCAAATCATAATAGAGGAAGGAATGGAAATCGTGGTCAAGCAAAGCCAATCAAATGTTACAATTGTGGAGGTGAGGACACATTGCAAGGAACCGCACATCGCCAAAACGCCTCGAATGCCGAGTACTTGTGGATAAGATGTCGCTTGTGCAAGCTCGGGATAATGGAGCAGCTTTGGATGAAGAGGAGTTGTTGTTCTGGTCGAGGAAATGCTAAGACATATGATGCGGATGTGGATGAGCAACCAATTCGTGAGATAAGCCATAATCATCGAATGCCTTTCAAGTAGTCGATTGTGATGCATACGACTGATGTTGATGAAGAACCCACCGCACAAACCATCTTCATGGCTAGCATTTCTCCAATGGTCTCTCCTAAAGTCTCTTCATCACCACAAGTCGGTCTATCCAAAGACAAAATCATTTCTAAGGTATTAAAAGTATACGATGAAGTTGATGAGCAAAGATACATAACGGTACAATCAATCGTATTTATTGAGTCGATATTGAAAATATGGGTAATATCAAAGTTGTCCCATATGATCAATATGTGAAACAAAGTGAAAGTGAGATTGTACCAAGTGATGCATCTTTCGCAATCAATAATGATTATGTTTTGATGAATTCACCGCGATATGCCCCTAATGATTCTATCATCTCTCGAATCGAATGCCTATAAAGAACGTGTTGCTATTTATGAACAACGTGCAAAATTTGAGTTGACCACCCGTGAGCGGAAATGGATGACCAAATACGCACAACTATTAGAAAAAGTAGGTTTGGAGAAGAAGTATTAAAACAAGAGTTAAACTCCTTACAAGAAAAGCTTTCTAAAGCGCTAAGCAAAACAAGAACTTCAAGAAAATGTTAAAATGCTTAAGCAAGAATTCAAAGTGCTAAGGAATCAAAACTTTTGAATGATTTTCTAATCTAAAACCTTGAAAACAAACTTGAAAATAAGTTGTACGCACAAGGAAATACCATTGATCGCTCACTTAATCACTAAGCATGAGTCTTAAGCGATAAGCATAGCATTCCCTTGTTGAGGAACCAAATCCGAGGTCATTAAAAGGCTAGAAATGCTCATAAGGTTCTTTATGATGGCAATGAAATCCTTAAACCTAGACAGAAACCTAGTTGCGTTGAGTGCATCGAGGAAGATAAGAAATCGATGAAGTCACTAGGAAAAGATGAACAAGAAATTAGATGATCCTAAATGTAAAGAGAAGAAAATAAATATCACACCTCATGATTAGAAGAAGGAGAATTGGATTTCCTTGAACATGTTTAAGCCTCAGACGTTGTTAACACCGAACAAGTGTTCGGAAAAGGATTTAGATAAGCAAAAGCAGAGAATCTTGTTGTGACAAACCCCTTTAGGAAAATGCCTTCGACGATCGTGTATCTTCCCAATACACCAATGCATTTAGTTCCTAGGACTATTGCCACTAAAAGCAATACCTTAATCATCAATATGTTATTTTCAACTATTTGTTGATTTTGAGAAAATTTGTAAGAAAAGGATCATACCCATCGGTATAACCAAGGGGAAAGGGTTTTGAGCAAACGAAAGAATGTTATTTAATCAAGTCATGCCTTTCTTTAAACAACTAAAAGATCATTTTGAAAGTCTTAAAAAGGGAATGAACTTAGACATTAAGGAAATGGAAAAGGAGTTTGATGCAATGATAGTTGAGGTTAGTGACTATGAGCGAGCACTAAAATATAATGAGATTGAGAGGAAGAACTTGCATACATTGAATGAGACTCTTATTTTTGAATGTATTACTTAAGATGTGTTTTCATCACTACAAACTGCTCCATTAATGCTTCTCAATTTCATGAATTATCTCAAGGTACTCGAAAGTCTCCCATGATCGTGTCATTGAGCTTGAAAAGACTAATTCTAAACTAAATGAGAAAATTGAAATGGATGATCACGACAATTTGTTAAACATTTTTCTAAACTAGAGGTTGAGCATTTTAATTTACAACTAAAATATCAACATCTTAAAGAAAATGTCAAAACTTCAAATATCAAGACATCCTCGATGCTCCAGAGTTTGATGCGTCTTTCAAATTAACAAACGTGATGAATGATTCAAGCTCATTATAACACGATCGAAAGTTGAAAGCCCAAATCTCTCAATTAAAGGGTCAAAAGAACAATGTGACAGCTCCCAAATGCCTCCTCCTTTAGATTCTCGAATTCTCAAACGTTTCATCTTCAAAACTTAGTAAATGCATTACAAAAGGAAAACGAAAGTTTTCTAGAAGAAATGAAAAGGTTAAACGTCATTTCAATGAGTTATTTGAATCAATAAAGGTCACTCGTAATAAAAATAACGAACAAATAGCTTCATTGCAAAAGGAAATTGAGAATCAAGAGTCGTGTAAAAGGGAAAATGCCAATGACCAATGGGGAGAATGGTGTATTAATGGTTCACTCTTGTAATAAATATGCTTTGTCGTGAAATATGTTCCCTCATCTCGTGAATAACAAACTTGCTATTCAAACATATTTCTCATCCCTTAAGGATTGTCTAGAATGTCTACGTGAGATTGTTGAAGAGGATAAATTAGAGAAACCACTTGACAATGCAATTGGGCATGCATGCTTATATGCCAAACGATCTCAAGAAATTCTAGAATGCTTAATCACAATATGCCCAAAGTCCTTAGGTGAGAGAGTTAATCCTTTGATTCCATGTTCTATGCCTAGTGCTAAGTATGATATTCATTCGATGCCCGATGTTTTGAATGTGAACCTTAGTGTGCCTTCAAGTAGTTCGATTCCGGATCCGTTAATGCTAAGAAAGCGAACTCTAGTGTGCCTTCTAGAAGTACAAATCCCAAGACTTCCGGTGTGAACCTTAGTGTGCCCGCATGTAATTCAGATCCCAAAGACATCTAAACAGGAGATGCAAAGAGTAGCAAAACCAACTAATGTTCCCATTCCCTCTACAGAGTAATCATGACATTAAAGCGAGCGGTCAAAGTCTCAAGACAATACAAGGAATGATAGGACCTCGCAAGCTAAGAATGTGCATTGGAAGAGAGTAGAAGACCAACCTAGGAACTTTAAGCTCGAGTGAATAAAACAAATCGTGTTGATTCTAGTATTAGCCATAAAGGCATCTTGAATTAACGAGTGTGGAAACCTCGCGATGCGGGATTGACTTCAAAGAACTTACTTTGTAACGACACTTAAACCTTAGGGACTAATTTTGCCAAGTTGCTATAGATAGCAATTAATGATACAGGACTTACTGTGTAACGTCACTTAAACCTCAGGGACTGTTTTTGACAAGCTGTGAAACTTTGCATTTAATGTTTGGACTTACTTTGCAACGACACTTGAACCTCAGGGGCTGTTTTTGCCAACTTGGGAAACTTTGCATTTAATTCTCATGGACTTACTGTGTAACGTCACTTAAACCTCAGGGACTATTTTTGCGAAGTTGTGAAACTTTGCATTTAATGTTTGGACTTACTTTGCAACGACACTTGAACCTCAGGGGCTGTTTTTGCCAACTTAGGAAACTTTGCATTTAATTCTCATGGAATGATCTTTAGTATATATAGTAATAACGAGTGGGGAAACCCGCGCGATGCAGCGGGATTACTTTTGTAGACGTGAATTTTACAAAAGACTTAGTTTGCATGATAACTAAACTCGAGGACTATTTTGCCATTTTGGTAAACATAACAATTAATGGTGAGGGACCATTTTGCCATTTTGGTAAACTTAGCATTAATGGGGAGGAAGTTATCAGAAAAGAACTTTCCTCCCCTATGTTTAGTATATACGAGTGTTGAAACCCGCGATGCAATGGATCGCTTAAAAGGACTTACTTTGTAGCGACACTTAAACCTTAGGGACTATTTTTGCCAAATTGCTATAGGTAGCAATTAATGCTAAAGGACTTACTTTGCAACGACACTTAAACCTCATGGACTGTTTTTGCCAAGTTGTGAAACTTTGCATTTAATGTTTGGACTTATTTTGCAGCGATACTTGAACCTCAGGGGCTGTTTCTGCCAAGTTGGAAAACTTTGCAATAAATGCGTGCTTTTGCTACAGTAACCTCCCCGACAAATAGTATATAGTATAATTCGAATTCTGATACTATTTGCAAACCTTGTAATGATGTCTGCTTGAATTCTGTCTCTAATTATGAATGTGGTGTGAATGTTTTGTCTAATGCTGTCATACCCCCAGTTAATATTGCTAATGCAAAAATCATGTTAAAAAGGCTAAAAGGCGAGGCGAAAGAAAGTTAGAAAACAAAGGAAGCCCACAGAAGAACATTTAGTAAGATAGGTTATCAATGGATACCGTTGGCCATAAGTTTAATCAGACAATGCCCACTAGAAAATGGATGCTCATTGGTAGAACTATTCCTTAAGAAGTGAACATACTTTAAATAGGGCAAACACGGACACTAGTAATCGCATCTATTCATAATAACTCCATTGATTCAATTTTCGAGATGAATGTATCTATTTCGATGTGGGTGTTCGAATAATCATTACTCACCAAATGGAACCCATTCTTGCATGGGATCCCAATTATCCAGCTTATCCATTCTTGTCGTGTTCAATCTGCAGATTGTTCAAATCGCTTTGTGGTACCGGACTCAGCTATTCCAAGCATATGATGGCGACGGTCATGCTCATGAACTCGCGAGCAAATTCATTGGGACGATTAGATTCGGGAATGATCATTTCGGTGCAATTATGGGTTATGGAGATTATATTGTTGGTAAAAGTGTTATCTCTAGAGTATATTATGTAGAAGATCTTGGTCATAACCTTGTTCTCGTTGGTCAATTGCGATTCGATCTAGAAGTAGCCTTGAGAAAACATACTTGTTTCGTTAGAGAACTTGATGGTAAGGAACTTTAAGAGGTTCACGTGGTTCAAATCTATACACCATCTCTATCGAAGATATGATGAAGTCTTCCAATTTGCTTGTTGTCAAAGGCTTCTAAAACAAAGTCATGGTTATGGCATCGTCGTCTCAATCACTTGAACTCGGCACCATCAATGATCTCTCCGAAGGACTTAGTTGTAGGTTTACCTAGACTTAAGTATGAAAAGGATCATCTTTGTTCAACATGCCAATTGGGAAAAAGCAAGAAGTATGCCCATAAACCCAAACCTACTAACTCGTCACGAAGTTCTTCATACAATTCACATGGACTTATGTGGACCCATGAGAGCGAGAATATCTTTGGGAAGAAATATGTGTTAGTTGTGGTTGATGATTTCTCTAGATTCACCGGTAAAGTTCTTAAAGACAAAGGATGAAACTCAGATATCATCATCAAACTCATCAAACGAAGCTTGGTGTTCGTCGAACAAAACGGTCGAATCATCCGAACAGACAATGGAACCGAGTTTGTTAACAAACAACTTAGTGAGTTTTATGAAAATATTGGAATCACCATCAAAGAAGTGTTCCTCGAACTCCTCAATGAACGGTGTAGTTGAAAGACGAATCGAACTCTTGTGGAAGCCGCAGGACAATGTCGATTTACTCAAAAGTTCCAATGTTTCTCTGGGGTGAAGCCATCGCCACCGCATGCTACACCCAAAATCGATCCCGATTCACACGCTCATGGAAAACTCCATATGAACTTATCCACAATGTAAAACCTAATCTTTCATTCCTTCGTGTGTTCGGTGCATTGTGTTATCCAACTAATGAGGGCCAAGATTTTGGCAAACTTAGAGCTAAAAGACATTGGAGTATTTGTAGGTTATGCACCAAATGTAAAAGGATACGAATCTACAACAAGAGAACCCGTAATATCATGGAAACAATTCATGTCACGTTTGATGAGTCGACCGTCAAATGGCTCCTAGACAATCCAGCTCAGACCCGCACTTCAAAACAAATTCCATTGGTTCATCTCTTGTACCAAATTCTTCTCCAAGAACTCCATATGTACCTCCATCCAAGATGATTTAAAGAAATTGTTTGATCCTATGTTTGATGAACTCTATGAGCCAAGTGTTATTGAACCGTCAATTCCCACAACAGTAGGTCGCCATATCCCGAGAATGAAGTCAATCCTTCCGCCTCAATATCATTAAGTTAAAGCACCGCCGATAACTCGCCTCATCAACAAATCATCAATCTTTGAATGTACATCATGGAACCATTTCGCATCAATGATGAAGTTAATCCTTTGCTACTCGAAGATGCTCCATTTGAAAACATATTTGCTCCCGAATCATCATCGAACCATCTTCTTTAGGAGACATCGACTCGCTACCTCAGCCTCCCTCAACAAGCGCCACATGAACACCTTAGAAAATGGACTCACGATCATCCATTAGACAACATCATTGAAATCCTCTCGCCCAAAGATCAACACGAAACAACTTGCAACCGATGCCTTATGGTGCTTCTTCAACTCCGTACTCTAAGATTGAACCAAAGATGTTAAACCGCCATGAATGAAGATGATGGTTCAATGCCATGCAAGAAGAAATTCATGAGTTTGATCGACTTGATGTATGGGAATTAGTACCGCTCCAGATATTGCTATGATCATTGCTCTAAAATGGATCTTCAAAGTGAAACTTGATGAGCATGGTGATGTCCTAAAGAACAAGGCTCGATTGGTTGCTAAAGGATACCGCCAAGAGGAGGTATTGACTTTGAAGAATCATTTGCTCTGTTGCTCGTGATCGAGGCAATCGTAATCTTTTGGCTAATGCGTGCCAAGAAGAACATGGTAGTCATCGATGGATGTAAAGACGCATTTCGAAACGGAGATCTTAAAGAAGTCGCTCACGCCACCAACCCGAGGGCTTTGTGAATCCAGAGCATCCTACTCACGCTCATCGTTTGAAGAAAGCTCGACGGTTTAAAGCAAGCTCCAAGGGCATGGTATGATACGCTATCAAAGTTTCTTCTATCTATCGGGTTCAAGAAAGGAGCGCTGATCCAACATTGGTCACCAAGAAGTCAGAAAACATTTAATTCATGCTCAAATTTATGTTGATGATATCATCTTTGCCTCGACCGACCCCAATGAGTGCGACCGTTTTCAAATGAAATGGGTTCTAAATTTCAAATGTCAATGATGGGACAAATGTCATTTTTCTTAGACTACAAATTTCACAAAGTCCGGAGGCATTTTCATAAATCAATCTAAATATGCAAATGAGATTTTAAAGAAATTTGGATTTGATTCAAGTGACCCGTTGACACTCCATGATTGAACGCACCAAACTAGATGAGGACCACCAGTGATCATGGTAGACCAAACGAAATATCGTAGTATGATTGGATCCCGATGTACCTCACTACTAGTAGACCGTACATCTTGTTCATTTGCTTGCATGTGTGTTAGATACCGTGCTAAGCCTACTAAAAGCACCTTGATGCGGTTAAACGGGTCTTCGGTATCTCCAAGGAACCATCAATATGGGACTTTGGCACCGAAGGACACCGGTATGTCACTAACGACCTATGCGGATGCCGATCATGCGGGATGTCAAGATACTCGTCGGCACGCCCGAGGTGCTCGGTTTTGGGTGATAAGCTTGTGAGTCGGTCTTCAAAGAAGCAAATGAGTACTTTATTTCCTCTACAGAGGTCGAATACATAGCCATGTCATCTTGTTGTGCTCAAATCCTATGGATGAGATCCCATTATCGACTATGGCTTTGAATTTAACAAAATCCTCTCGCATCGTGATAATAAAAAGCACGCTCGCTCTCTCATGCAACAACGTACAACACTCAAGAGCAAAGCACATCGACATTCGACATCATTTCATCGGGGAACAAGTGGAAAACGGTGTGGTGGAACTTACTTGTGAGGATCAATACCGCTAGCGAGACATCTTCACTAAAGTTTTCCTAGAGAACGTTTTGAGTTTATTCTTCCACCACTTGGCCTTAAAAGCCTTCAACCGTAAACACTCAAACGCCTTCAAGAGGAAGAAGATGAGTAAAAGGGTTCCTTCATCTATCTCTTGTATATATCTATTCAAAAACAAAATACAAAATTATAAAACCTTTAAAAAAATCAAATAGAAAAATATAAAACCTTCAAAATCCATAAAAATTTGAAAATTTGAAAAATCTCAAAAAAAAAAAAAAAAAATATATATATATATATATATATATATATATATATATATATATATATATATATATATATATATATATATATATATATATATATATATATATATATATATATTGTCATTTTGTCATGTTTTCTCGATTCGATAATATCTACGGTCTTTGTCCGTCATTCAAAGAATGACACGGACTTTAGATATTGTTCGAATTTTTATTAAAAAAAAAATCAAAAAAATATTTTTGGGAGAAAGAGAAACTATGGTTTATTGTCATTTCAGGCAGTAACCCGCTTTTCAAAGATAGAACAGAGCCATGCTTTAGATATTTTCATATTTCTTGCTCTGATTCTTTTAACTAATCCTGACTATCTAATGAAAACTAGTTGCTTTGAAAAATAACCCGGACTCTATTTTTGATAATCATCTGGACTTATTTGTCAAAATATCTATCTCTCAATCAACAACCTATGTCATTGATTGAGGGGGAGAATGATTTCAATTAAATTAAAAGGTTATTTGTCATTCAATTGTTTTCAAAGATAATCATGCATGTTTTATTCAATGGAGTCTAAAGTTTCACAATCCGATCCTTATCGCTAAAACGTTTTCATAATCAAGTCACAATTCTCCTTAAAAGCTTTCAAAATCAATTTAAATCATGAGATCACAAATCTCAAATGATTTGATAATTGTGATCGGGGAGAATTTGTGATTTAAATTGATTTAAATTGATAATTCAAGTAAATGGTTTTATAAGGATGTACATGCTATCCTTCCCACATGTGCCAAACGATTTCAAATTTTCCATGCACATGTTGAGGGGGAGCATCTATCTTAAACCACAAATATTTAAAACGTGATCAACTTATCTCAATGTGCAGTCTTCTCCTAATATGTGCAAAACAGTTTCAAATATCTATGCACATATTGAGGGGGAGCAAGCTTATGAAAACCTCATCCTTCCCCAAAATGCTTTATCTACTTGATTTGATTAGGGAAGTGATGTTGATATTTTTTAGAAAATGGTAATCAAAGAAGTTAATTCTTTCTCTTGCCTCCGTGTGCAAAATGATTTCAAACACTTGATGCACATGTTGAGGGAGCTCTTGTTCTAAAATATCAAAAACAATTCAGTACAAAATGCTTTGATAATATATCACAAGTATCTCGGATTGATTTTCAAATGGTTTCGATTGGTTCCAATGGCGATGAACAATACCAAATAGACCGACCAACTTTACTTTATGTATGGTGATATAAGGATGATAAGGTTAGGTATTTGTTCCTATGATCCGCTGTAACCGGAGGGATCTACCTGGGACAATCCACTAGATAGTGTAGAAGTCCCAGGTATATTGAAAAGGAGAAAATGAGATATGGAAGAGTGCGGACTAAGATCGAACTAGTATCGAATAAACCCAACAAGGTTCTAGTTATGAAGTCTCGGTAAGCATGAAGGGGTTGAAGAATGAAAAGAATTTAATGTGAAAAAGGGTGAAAAGAAATAGCCCTCCATTTATTCAACCTTAGAGGCGAAACCGGTTCAATTCATATGCCTACTGGTGGTTACCAAGGTAACATCGGTATTGAAGACAAGACGTCATGGACCCGGACGCATCGCACTTCAACTTCCCAAACCACTCAAGTTCCTCTTAAAAGACTTGTTTCATTCTCACGGGGAACCCATTATCTATCGACTTTCTCTTAGAGATTGTTGATATTGAAGAAGGAGACCTCTCCCAGTCTCCGTCACAGATCCAAATATGCACAAATTGAGTCTAGAGCCACGAGATCATCCATAAATCTCATTAGGACACATTCAATGAAGACTCTGCTTCACACAATGTGGAAAGAGATTATACCTGAGTCCCACGATTATCCTTGTGGTATTGCCGAACATCCGAGTGATATGTAAAATATTCACAATGAAGATGGAAAGCTCGAGCCAACATCAAACAAGCTCGGTAGGTGGCATGAGATCTATTCAATAGATCAACCATGTGACAACCGAACGAAACAATGGGCGATTCAATATTTTGAATCAATCTCGGTTCGAGTTATGGATTGATGGATACCTTTGAAAACCGGTCATTGTGCTTAAAAACTCTTTTCTTTAGCACATCGACCCGTGTTCGAATATTTCAAATCAAAAGGTGTTTTATGATTGATAATTGATTTTCACTAAAGCCTTCGTTGTATTGCAAAACAATTTCTATTAAGCAATACGATTGTTTTCAAATCTTTTTCATCAATCAATGAATCTCTATTCACCGGTTCACTAACCGTGTTGTCTTCTTTGAGGCGTTCGGTTTGAGAACGACTAGAAGCGCGAAACCTCGTCAAGAAATTCTTGAATTATACGATCACGTGCAAGATTGTACGATCAGCGAGGAACCGTGGTAGTGTACCTCAATTCAACGAAAGTGATCAAAGACACTTTAGCGCTTTATTGTTAATCGTTAGCGCGTGTACACCCAACGTTATAAATGATCGAATGAAGTGGTCAATCCATAGCCGCATGCTCACACAATACATTCATTTCTCAAGAAATCATGATAAGTACATCAATGACTCGATATTTTCACTCCATGCTTCGCTTTCTGTTCGCCAATATCATGAATCAACGAAAGCTTCCGCTACTCGATGAGAATATATCATGATCCGGAATGTGAGCATGTCGGTCCGAAAGTCACAACATCACATAATACCAACACCACAATGGATGTCTCGAGATTTTTGTTAGTCGATGATCTCAAAAGTCGCTCAAATTTATTATCACGTGGATCAAGAAAGACCTCCACTTGGATTAACCTAACATGCAATGAGAAGAATCAATGACTACGAGCTTCGAAGCAAAGTACTACATCAAGAATGCAAGAACAATTTTTAATGTAATATCTGTTTGTATTCAATTTAATTTTAGTATATGTTTGAGGTGACCTCCTTTAGGGGGAGATTGTTAGGAATTAGAAATTCCAGGTATTAAATAGTCGGTCACCTCAAGTATATGTAATCGTTTTAGAGAGAGAAAGTTAGAGGTTTGGGAACTTTAGTGAGAGAAATAAAAAATCTTATTATGAGCTCCAACTCTCTACCTTGGAAGGTAGAGAGTATTTATAGTCTTACAATAAAACGCCACACAACGGGCTTTCTAACGAGCTTTCTAACGATTACATATACTTGAGGTGACCGATACTTTAATGATTGGATTTTCTAATTCCTAACAATCTCCCCCTAAGGGAGGTCACCTCAAATTACACAGAATACAAACAGATATTACATTATGATAGTTCTTGGATTCTTGTTTAAGTTCATTGCTCGTAGCTCGTAGTCTTTGATTCTTCATGTTTTGCATGTTTGGATAATTCAAGTGGAGGTCTTAACCGATCCACGGATGATGAGTTTTGAGCCAACTTTGAGATCATCGCCTTGCATAAATCTCTCGACTCTTCCATTGTAGTGTTGACATTATGTGGTGTTGTGACAAATGGACCGACATGCTCACATTTTGATCATGATTTCTTCTCATCGAGTCATGAAGCTTTAGTTGATTCATGATATTTGCAAAGAGCGAAGCGTAAGCATGAAGTAAGAATATCGTGGTCATTGATGCACTAATCATGATTTCTTTTGAAGTGAATGTGATGTGTGAGCATGCAACTATAGATTGACCTTCCATTTCGATCGATGCAAACGCTGGGTGTACCGCATACAACATTTAGCAATACAAACACACAAAAGTTTCTTTGATTACTTTCGTTGAATTAAGGTACATGGCCCACGGTTCCTCGCTGATCAAGACAAGTCTCGCTCGTGATCGTATAATTCAAGAATCTCCTTGACGTGGTTTCAAGTTGCTCTAGTTGTTCTCAAACCGAACATCTCAAAGAAGACATCACGGAGTGAGTGAACCAAATAATCGAGATTCACCGATTGATGAAAAGAGATTTGAAAACAATCGTGTACTACTCAATGTAAATTGTTTTGCAATACAACGAAGGTTTTAAGGAAAATCAATTATCAATCATAAACACCTTTAATTTTGAAATATTAATACACGATCGATGTGCTAGAGAAAAGAGTTTTAAGCACAACGACCGGTTTTCAAAGGTATCCGTCAATCCATAACCCGAACCGAGATTGATTCAAAATTATGAATCGCCCATTGTTTCATTCATTGTCACATGGTTGATCTATTGATAGATCTCATATGCCACCTATCAAGAGCTTGTTTGATGTTGGCTCTAGAAGGCTTTCCATCTTCATTGTGAATATGTTTGCATATCACTCAGATGTTCTGGCAATACCACAAGGATAATGCGTAGGACTCTTAAAATATACTCTCTCTTTCCACATTGTGTGAAACATAGAGTCTTCATTGACAGTGTCCTAAAGAGATTTATTGATGATCTCGTGGCTCTAGAATCAATTGTGCACATTTGGTTCCTATGCCGGAGACTAGGGAGAGGGTCTCCTTCTTCAATATCAACCATCTCTAAGAGAGAGTTGATAGATAATGTAGGTTCCCCTGTGAGAATGAAACAAGTCCTTTTAAGAGGAACTTGAGTGGCTTGGGAAGTTGTAGTGCAAGACGTCATCGGGTCCATGACGCCTTGTCTTCAATATCGGTGTTACCTTAGTAACAACCAAGAGCATATGAGTTGAACCCGGTTTACGCCCCTAATGTTGAAATCTTGGAGGGCTATTTATTTTCACCCTTTTCACATTTATTTCTTTTTCATTCTTCAACCCCTTCAGTGCTTACCGATATTTCATTACTAGAGCCTTGTTGGGTTTATTCCAATTCTAGCTCTATCTCACCGCACTCTTTCCATATCTCACTTTTCTCATTTTTTCATCATACCTAAGGACTCTACACTATCTAGTGGATTGTCCTCGGTAGATCCTCCGTTTCAAGGGATTGTGGAACAAATACCTAACCTAACCATCCTTATATCACCATACATAAAGTAAATTTGGTCGGTCTTTTGGTATTGTTCATCACCTTGGAACCAAATGAAACCATTTGAAAATCAATCCAAGTACTTGTGATACATGATCAAACATTTTGTACCGAATTGTTTTGATATTTTAGAAACTGCTCCCCTCAACATGTGCATCATATTTTGAAATTGTTTAGCACATATTAGGAAAACTTGCACTTAGAGACAAATCAATCACGCTTGAATCTATTTTAGTTTGATATAAATGCTCTCCTTAACATGTGCATGGAAATTTTGAAATCGCTTGGCACATGCGGGGAGGGAGCTTGTTAATCACGATAACACCATTTATCAAATTATCGGTTTAAACCAATTTAAATCACAAATTCTCCCCGATCACAATTTTCAAATCCTTTGAGATTTGAGATCTCTATTGATTTAAATTAAATTTTGAGAACTTTTGAGAGAATAGTGACTTGCTTTTGAAAAACATTTTAACCGATAAGGATCGGATTTTGAGACTTTAAACCCATTGATCAATCATGCATAAATATCTTTTGAAAAACATAACTATAGCCAAGGTCTTGAACCATTTGTATAAAACATTGTTCATTTTGATCGTCCAAAAGTAGACCTTGCTTGTTTAAGTGCCAATTGATTGAAAAATACACTTTTTATTCGATTGAAATCATTCTCCCCTCAATCAATGACATAGGTTGTTGATTGAGATAGAGATTTTGACAAAGATAAGCCCGGATGATTTTCAAGAATAGAGTCCGAGGTATTTTCAAAGCAATTTTGTTTTCATAAGATGACAAATATTTTTAGAAGAATCATTAGACGAAAAATATTTGGAAAGAAAACATTTGTCTTTTGGTGACAAACATTTGTTTTAAGAATCGAGCATGAGATTTGAAAATGAGATTAAGCATGGCTCGTTTTTCCTTTTAAAACGGGTTCTTGCTGAAATGACAATAAACCACCATTTTCTCCGTCTCATTTTTTTTTAACAATTTATATACATTCAAGAACATCTAAAACCCGTAACATTCTTTGAATGTCAACACAAAGTCAGTAGATGATATCGAATAAAGAAAAACATGACAAAATAACAATATTTTGGGAATTTTCAAGATTTTATAATTTTTATGGTTTTGAAAATTTTATATTTTCTATTTTCTTTGTGGATTTTGAAATTTTGTATTTTGCTTTTGAAAAATATATACAAGAGATAGATGAAGAAAACTATTTACCCTCGCCTTCCTCTTGAAGACATCCGAGTGTTTCCTGTTGTAGGCTCTTTAGACCAAGTCGTGGAGGATAAACTCAAAACGTTCTCTAGGAAGAGCTTTGGTGAAGATGTCGCTAACCGGTATTCGACCTCACAAAATAGAGTCTTACCACACCTTTTTCCACTTGTTCCCGAATGAAATGATGTCGAATGTCGATGTGCTTTGCTCTTGAATGTTGAACATTGTTGCAAGAGAGAAATGACACTTTTGTTATCACAATACAAAGGATTTTGTTGAATTCAAAGCCATAGTCGATAATTGGCATCTCATCCATAGGATTTGAGCACAACAAGATGACATGGCTATGTATTCACCTCTGTAGAGGATATAGAAGTACTCATTTGTTTTTTGAAGACCACCACAAGCTTATCACCCAAAATTGAGCACCTCCGCACGCATTTCGACGTGTATCTTGACATCCCGCATGGTCAAGATCTGCGATAGGTCGTTAGTGATATACCGTGTCCTTCGGTCCCAAAGTCCCATGTTGATGGTTCCTTGGAGATACCGAAGACCCGCTTAATCGCTTCAAGGTGCTTTTTAGTAGGCTTAGCTCGGTATCTAGCACACATGCATACAATGAACAAAATATCCGGTCCATCGGCAAGAAGGTACATCGGGATCCAATCATACTACGATATTTCGCTTGATCAACCATGATCCCCGAGTGGTCCTCATCCAGTTTGGTACGTTCTACCATGGGAGTGTCAACGGTGTCACAAATATCAAATCCAAATTTCTTTAAAATTTCATTAGCATATTTAGATTGATTGATAAAAATGCCTTCGAGACTTTATGAAATTTGTAATCCCAAGAAAAATAACATTTGTCCCATCATAGACATTTGAAATTTGGAACCCATCTCATTAGAAAAACGGTCACATTCATTGGGGTCAGTCGAGGCAAAAATAATATCATCAACATAGATTTGAACGTGAATTAAATGTTTGTCGACTTTCGGTGAACAATTTTGGATCAACTGCGCCTTTGTCAATCCAAGAGATAGAAGAAACGTTGATAGCGTATCATACCATGCCCTTAGAGCTTGCTTCAAACCGTAAAGAGCCTTCTTCAAGCGATAGACATGAGTAGGATGCTCGATTCACAAACCTTCGTTGATTGACGATACGACTTCTTTAAGATCTCCATTAAGAAAAGCCGCTTTACATCCATCCGATAGACAACCATGTTCTTACTTGCAAGATTAGCCAAGAAGATTTCGATTGCCTCGACACGCGCAACTGGGGCAAATGATTCTTCAAAGTCAATACCTCCTCTTGATGATATCCTTTGCAACCAATCGAGCCTTGTTCTTTAACACATCACCATGCTCATCAAGTTTTACTTTGAAGATCCACTTTAGAGCAATGATCATAGCATAGTCGAGCATGTACTAATTCCCATACATCTAGTCGATCAAACTCATGAATTTCTTCTTGCATGGCATTGAACCATTGCCTTCATTCATGCCGCTTTTAACGCCTTTTGGTTCGATCTTAGAGAGTACGGAGTTGAAGAAGCACCATAAGGCATCAGTTGCAAGTTGTTTACGAGTGGATACTGGACGAGAAAGGTTTCCAATGATGTTCTCCAATGGTGATCATGTGTCCATTTTCTGAGGTGTTCATGTGGTTGTTGTTGAGGAAATGAAGTAGCAGAGTTGATTTCTCCTGATGAAGATGGTTATGATGATGATTCAGGAGCAAATATGTTTTCAAATGGAGCATCTTCGAGAGTAGCAAAGGGGTTATCTCCATCATAGGTGCCAGAAACAATTCCATGATGTACACTTGATGATTGAAGATTTGTTGATGAGACAGAGTGATCAACAAGAGGCGCGCTTGACTTAATGATATAGAAACCGAAGGGTTAACTTCATTGGATGGGATAGGAGCAGCCTCTATTGATGGATTTGATGATCAATAGCAATTGGCTCATAGTGTTCATCAAACATTGGATCAAACAATTTCTTCAAATCATCTTCCAAGGAGGTACATAAGGAGTTGATGGTGAGAGATTTTGTACAAGAGAAGAACTAATGGGACTACTTGATGAAGGTTGAGAAGCGGGTCCGAATCGGTTTGTCCCGGAGCCATCCGGTGGTCACTCATCGAACGTAACGTGAATTGTTTCCATGATATTTCGGGTTCTTTTGTTGTAGATTCGATATCCTTTTTCGCTTGGTGCATATCCTACAAATACTCCAATGTCTCGCTTTAGCTTTAAGTTTGCCTAAGTCTTGACCTCATTGGTTGGATAACACAATGCACCAAACACACGAAGGAATGAAAGATTAGGTTTTCGATTGTGGACAAGTTCATATGGAGCTTTTCCATGAGAAGTGTGAATTAGGGATCGGTTTGAGTGTAGCATGCGGTGGCAATGGCTTCACCGTAGAAACATTGGAACCTTTGAGTAAATCAAGATTGTTCTTGCGGCTTCCACAAGAGTTCGATTTGTCTTTCAACTACACCGTTCTTTTGAGGAGTTAGTGGAACACTTATTTGATGACCGATTCAACACTTTCATAGAACTCACTAAGTTCTTTATTAACAAACTCGGCCCATTGTCTGCTCGGATGATTATGATAGTTTTGTTAAGTCGAACTCGCAACTGTTTGATAAGTTTAATGATGATATATGGAGTTTCATCATTTGTCCTTAAGAACTTTACCCAAGTAAATCGAGGTAATCATCAACCACAACTAACACATATTTCTTCCCGAAAATATTCTCAAGACTCATGGGTCCACATAAATCCATGTGAATGGTATGAAGAACTTCCATAACTGAGTTTGTAGGTTTGGGTTTGTGGGCATACTTCTTGCTTTTTCCCAATTGGCATGCTGAACAAAGATGATCATTTTCATACTTTAGTCTCGGTAAGCCTATTACTAAGTCCTTTCTAGAAAGATCATTTATGGTGCCGAAGTTCAAGTGATTGAGACGACGATGCCATAACCATGACTTTGTTTTTTAGGCCTTTGACAATAAGCAAATTGGAGAAGACTTCATCATATCTTCGATAGAGATGGTGTATAGGTTTGAACCACGTGTTCCTCTTAAAAGTTTTGCACCATCAACTTCTCTAACGAAACAAGTATGTTTTCTGAAGGCCACTTCTAGATCAGAATCACAGAATTGACCGACATAGAATAAGTTATGACCAAGACCTTCAACGTAATATACCCTGGAGATTACACTATCACCTACAACATAGTCTCCATAACCCATAATCGCACCGAAATGATCATTCCCGAATCTACTTGATCCGATGAATTTACTCGCGAAGTTCATGAGCCGCGACCGTCTCCAATATATGTTTGGAACAACTGAGTCCAAGTACCACGTAACGATTTGAACGATCCGCGGTTGAACACGCACAATAATGGATAATCGATAATTGGGATCCCCATGCAAGAATGGGTTCCACTTGGTTAGTAACGATGATTGAGCACCCACATCGTCGAGCGTAAACAATGAATTCATTAGGGATGATGTTGTGCTAGTGTGTGAATTAGACCTATTCAAAGTATGTTCACTTCTTAAAGGAATAGTTCTACCAAGAGGCATCCATTTCCTAATGGGCATTGGTCTAGATAATCTAAGGCACAACTCATTAAGATTAAACTTGCGTCCAGTAGGTATCCACTGATAACCTACATTATCGAAGTTTTCTTCCTGTGGGTTTCCACTGTTTTCTACCCTTCTTCCGCCTTTGCTTTCTAGCCTTCTTAGCTTGAATTTTGGCATTAACAGTTTTAACTGGGTATTTAACAGCATTAATCAAACCATTCACACCACATTCATGATTAGTAACAAAAATCAAGCACTCGTCATTACATGTTTTGTCAAAAGTAGCAGAATTCGAATTAATTACAGTACGCTTATAGCTAATACTAGAATCAACACGATTCGTTTTATTCAACTCAAACTTAAAGTTCCTAGGCTGGTCTTCTACTTTCTTCCACTGAACATTCCTAGCTTGCAAGGTCCTATCATTCTTTGTGTTGCCTTGAGGCTTTGACATGCTTGCTTTGGTGTCACTTTTTACTTCTGTAGAGGGAATGGGAACATTAGTTGGTATTGCTACTTTTTGCTTTTCAGGTTTAGAAGTGCTAGGATCTAAACTACTTGAATGCACATTGAAGCTTACATGCTTAACTTTAGGCATAGAACAAGGCATCACAGCTTTATCTTTCTCACATAAGGATTTAGGGCATGTTGCTCTTAAACATTATAACAACTCCTGAGATCGTTTGGCCTGAATGCAAGCAAACCTAATTTCTCTATCAAGTGGCTTATTTATGAAATCCTCTTCTACAATCTCACGAGACATTCTAGACTATCCTAAAGGTGAGCAAAATAGTTATGAAACACAAGTTCGTTATTCCTAAGATGAGGAGGAATGTATTTAACAAACACAGATATTTAGAGTGCAGATGACTTTGATGCAACATTCTCATTAAAGACAAGTGGCATTTTCCTTTTACCCGACTCCTTAGATTCTCAATTTCCTTTTGTAAAGACGTTTTTTTTCGTTGTTCTTGTCACGAGTGACTTTCATTGAATCATATAACTCTTTAAAGTGTCGCTTAACCTTTTCATTTTCTTCTAGAAAACTCTCATTTTCTTTTTGTAAAACATTAACCAAGTATTGAAGATGAAAAGTTTGAGAGCACTGAGAATCTAAAGGAAGAGGCATTTGGGAGCCAGTCACATTGTTCTTATCACCCTTTAATTGTGAAATTTGGGCTTTCAACTTTCTGATCGTGTTACAGTGAGCTTGAATATGTTCATCACGTTTGTTTATTTCAAAAACTGCATCAAATTCAGGAGCATATGAGGATGTCTTGATATTTGAGGTTTTAATATTTTCTTTGAGATGTTGATATTTTAATTGCAAAGCAAAATGTTCAACTTCCAATTTAGAAAAATGTTTTGCAAATTTTTCTTTTCAATTTCATTATATTTGTGTTCCCGTTCATAGTCATTGACCTCAACAATCATTGCATCAAATTCCTTTTCCATTTCTTTAATATGAGTTTACGATAGTGTCATTGGGGTATGCATTCGTCATAGCACAAAGTATGGATAAATGGAAACGACCTCTATAATGAGACGTTTTAAAGAGTTTACCATTCGATTAAATAAGTTAAAGTTTACAACACATGAGATTCCAAAGTTTGACAATACATAAAGGTTTACAAAACATGTCGAATGGTAATAGATAAAACACTAGACTCCAATGTATGCCATGAGACCCAAAAGCTCCATGAAATGCTATCGCCTTATGACCGAGATAAATATGCTAAAAGTGTCAACACAAAGGTTGGTGAGTTCATAAGTTTGTGATAAAATGATCCGAAATACTTTGAGAAATGTTCACACAAAGAAAGGCATTGTGAATCCACTCGGTTCAAGTTCCGCCCATACAAAACTTGCAACTGTGTGTTCACAACCCATTGCCTAAAATAGAATGACAATCATGAATATGCGCATTAAGGTAGTTAAAAGTATAAATGTCACCACAAGAGTCTTCCAACATATAAATATTGGGATGTTTGTAAATTAATAGCCTTCCAACAACTTAATTTGGAGCCACTAATTCTTGTATGTTTGTAAATTAATAGCCTTCCAACAACTTAATTTGGAGCCACTAATTCTTGTATGTTTGTAAATTAATAGCCTTCCAACAACTTAATTTGGAGCCACTAATTCTTGTATGTTTGTTCCAAATATGCATATGAAATCAAGTATAACCCAATCAAGTATATATAACGCAATCAAGTGTAAAGTATAAGTAATGTTGTTTGGCAAAAGAGTTTAAATGTTTGGATAAATAAGCATATATCTCGCCCCAAATAGTTTATAGGAATTTAATTGAGTTAAAGCGGGGTATGAACTCACAGTAATATGTAAAAGTTTAGAGTACTTGTGAAAGTAAATGAAAATAGTTTGAGCATGTATCTCCCCCAAAAGTAATTGAAAATGTATAAAAGTAGGGGCTATGAAACTCACCTGGTATGATTGATATGCTAACAAAATGAAGTGCACTAAAATGAGGCTCGGAAACTATCCGCGACCTAAAATGAATGTCATGACTTGAGTTATGATATGTTGTCGTGAATGCGTGATAGTGTGATACAATGTTGTGCATGCAACTCCATATGATATCCATACCACTTATGCGTTTTGGAAATAATGTTTATCGTCAAAATATGTTTATGACATCCCGTCATATTATAAAATACTTTACAAGTATTTACGTTGAAATGATATCCCACGATAGTCATTTAATGATTTATTGTGAAATTATAACTTTCGTCAGTAAAATAATGTCGTTGAAATTTTCATGAAAATGACTAAAATGGCCTTGAAAAGTTAGTCGTAAAATGGTGCACGTCGAGTGTTAGGAAATGAACTCAACGGTTTTGGGAAGCTTGTATCATTATCTCAAAGTTTTAGTGTTTAAGTTTCCATCCTAGAGGTCTCGATCACCAAGAAAATATAGGTTAAGTATTGTACTTTAGCCCAAAAGTATAGTTTAAAGGATGGTTTTCGGCAAAGTTTGAGTGACTATATGTTATTCGTTACAACTCCGCTCAACAAACGGTTGGACATTTTGGAAAATATGCTAGGCGAACTTACTTTTACTAGAAGACATCACGTTATAAAAAGTTCTACATCATTGTTAAAAACGTCCGCCAACATGGTCCTTTAGTTGCCGTAGTATGTTTGTAATAAAGAATATATTAATTTTGCTAATAGAATAAAGTTACGGCAACTTGGTTTATCGCGTGTAATTTAATCGTTACAAGTCCGTTTTCTCGTTTTCTACATCCTTAGATTCGTGTCAAAGTATACTAATATATTTTTGATAAGTCGACACAATTTATAAAGCTTAAGACTCATTTTTGACTCGTAAAGAGTGACATTTTCATCTGAAATTTCGAAATTAATAGTTTTCTTCGTCAAACTTGAAAAATTCATAACTTCTTCGTTATAGCTCCGTTTTAATCCGTTCAAGCGGCCACGTTTTCGTTTTAAAGTGTATTTTCTAATTATCTAGCCCAAAAATATTTATCTACTGTCGGATTTTCCCAGAATTAAAAATATGGACAGACCTTATTCAAAATGTGTCGAAATGAGTTTTTCTCACGCCAAACCTATTCTAACCCATTCAAAACAACTCCGGAGCTATTCTAATCCTACCATACACCTTCTTAGGGTGTCATGGTTTCCTAGACATCACCAAAACTAATATATAACAAGGAATAATTATAGGATGACTTATATATATTCATAACTCTTGAAAATCATTGAAAAAGTGGTACAACATCATATGACTTGCATGTTTTTGCTCAAATATGATGAAATGAATATGAAATGAATATGAAAGATGAAAAATAAACATGAGATGCTTACAAGAATACTTGATGAGGTTTAAGAACAAAAGGGTTTTTCCTAATCAATTGAGGTTTGTATTGCAAAACCTATGCAACAAATGATACTAGTGTATATAAAAACTTGTCTTGAAAACTTGGAAATGATTCTCCTCTTGATCCTTGGCTGCCGAAATTTTAGAGAGAAAAGAGAAATAAGTTTGATCTTGTTTTGTGAAATGAGTGAATGAAGTGAAATGTTAGGATATATTATTATAAGTATAAGATATTTAAGAAATTTTGAGGTGACTCTCCCCCATGTTGTCGACAAATATAAAAGAAAGAGGTCAAGTGAAAGTTTGTTACTAATTACTTTTTAAATGTATAAGTATAATAAAATGTAAGTTACTTGAAGACTTGTGGTAAAGTTGTACCCATTTGAATATTTAAGGTAGCGTTAGATAAAATAAATTTTCACGGGTCAAGATAAAATATATTGAGGTCATAAAATTAGAAAAATACATTTCTTGAAAGATTTGAGTGAATAAATATTTATCGGGTTGAATTTAAGAAAACCGTCGTAATTTATATAAACATAACAATTTGTATCTGAAATAAATTTAAAACACCGGTAAACTAATAATAATATTTTATAGACTTAATATGAGTATAAAAATATATTGTGATTAATTTTGGAAGTATCGTATCAATTGTTCAAAATAATGTTTACGCGATAACGTTTATTTAATATGAAATTATCGTTTAATGTGAAATGCAAAACTATGCATGAGCTAATATGATGAATGTAGAGTTTAAGAAATGACCAAAATTGAGAATTGTGACATTCTTCCCATGTCGAGGAATCACGTCCTCGTGATTCAATCGATGATACTATGGTTCGAACCTCGACAAGGGTTCTAAAAGTTTATGCTTGTGTATGGTCTATATGATTATGTCAATGCTCATGCATATGAGTTACTCGTCCCACAAGGTACGTTCCGTGCTATCGTGAGCAATTCCGTCCTAAATACATGCTTTCTTATGATTAGGCTCGATGAGACAAGCTTTCCCATTCTCAAGCAAAATTTTTAAAAGACTTTTGGTAACCGATTTTACTTAATCCCACAACTCATCAAACAAGAAGCATCATACGATTAGGCTAAATCGGTTTAGGTAACGACTTGTTTCTAGCTCGATCTTTGCAACTCATCAAACAAGAGCGCCGCTCGGATCAAACTGGAAACAAGTGGTTTGAAGAAAATCTTTTGAAAATTTGGCTTGATTACGAATTGCTTACACATATGAGACTACTACTCCCTTCATTGCATGATTCTTCCTGAATTAGACATAGGTGATCAGGCTATGTATAATTTAGGAGTAACTATGCAATGCTTGGACTAATCGACTCATATGATGTTTGGTGTTGAGTCATAAGTCCGCATGTATAAAGAATGTGCACTTATAATGATATGATGAGATGCTATGATGATGTAGTTATAGTCTAGGGTCAATGATGCAACCTAGTTCTCTATAACCGATTCTCTGATACCAATCTGTCACACCCCCAAAATATCGCAGCGGAACGATAGTGTCATTGGGGTATGACGTCATAGCACAAAGTATGGATAAAGAAAACGACCTCTATAATGAGACGTTTTAAAGAGTTTACCATTCGATTAAATAAGTTAAAGTTTACAACACATGAGATTCCAAAGTTTGACAATACATAAAGGTTTACAAAACATGTCGAATGGTAATAGATAAAAACACTAGACTCCAATGTATGCCATGAGACCCAAAAGCTCCATGAAATGCTATCGCCTTATGACCGAGATAAATATGCTAAAAGTGTCAACACAAAGGTTGGTGAGTTCATAAGTTTGTGATAAAATGATCCGAAATACTTTGAGAAATGTTCACACAAAGAAAGGCATTGTGAATCCACTCGGCCCAAGTTCCGCCCATACAAAACTTGCAACCCGTGTGTTCACAACCCATTGCCTAAAATAGAATGACAATCATGAATATGCGCATTAAGGTAGTTAAAAGTATAAATGTCACCACAAGAGTCTTCCAACATATAAATATTGGGATGTTTGTAAATTAATAGCCTTCCAACAACTTAATTTGGAGCCACTAATTCTTGTATGTTTGTAAATTAATAGCCTTCCAACAACTTAATTTGGAGCCACTAATTCTTGTATGTTTGTAAATTAATAGCCTTCCAACAACTTAATTTGGAGCCACTAATTCTTGTATGTTTGTTCCAAATATGCATATGAAATCAAGTATAACCCAATCAAGTATATAACGCAATCAAGTGTAAAGTATAAGTAATGTTGTTTGGCAAAAGAGTTTAAATGTTTGGATAAATAAGCATATATCTCGCCCCAAATAGTTTATAGGAATTTAATTGAGTTAAAGCGGGTATGAACTCACGGTAATATGTAAAAGTTTAGAGTAATTATGAAAGTAAATGAAAATAGTTTGAGCATGTATCTCCCCAAAAGTAATTGAAAATGTATAAAAGTAGGGGCTATGAAACTCACCGGTATGATTGATATGCTAACAAAATGAAGTGCACTAAAATGAGGCTCGGAAACTATCCGCGACCTAAAATGAATGTCATGACTTGAGTTATGATATGTTGTCGTGAATGCGTGATAGTGTGATACAATGTTGTGCATGCAACTCCATATGATATCCATACCACTTATGCGTTTTGGAAATAATGTTTATCGTCAAAATATGTTTATGACATCCCGTCATATTATAAAATACTTTACAAGTATTTACGTTGAAATGATATCCCACGATAGTCATTTAATGATTTATTGTGAAATTATAACTTTTCGTCGTAAAATAATGTCGTTGAAATTTTCATGAAAATGACTAAAATGGCCTTGAAAAGTTAGTCGTAAAATGGTGCACGTCGAGTGTTAGGAAATGAACTCAACGGTTTTGGGAAGCTTGTATCATTATCTCAAAGTTTTAGTGTTTAAGTTTCCATCCTAGAGGTCTCGATCACCAAGAAAAATATAGGTTAAGTATTGTACTTTAGCCCAAAAGTATAGTTTAAAGGATGGTTTTCGGCAAAGTTTGAGTGACTATATGTTATTCGTTACAACTCCGCTCAACAAACGGTTGGACATTTTGGAAAATATGCTAGGCGAACTTACTTTTACTAGAAGACATCACGTTATAAAAAGTTCTACATCATTGTTAAAAACGTCCGCCAACATGGTCCTTTAGTTGCCGTAGTATGTTTGTAATAAAGAATATATTAATTTTGCTAATAGAATAAAGTTACGGCAACTTGGTTTATCGCGTGTAATTTAATCGTTACAAGTCCGTTTTCACGTTTTCTACATCCTTAGATTCGTGTCAAAGTATACTAATATATTTTGATAAGTCGACACAATTTATAAAGCTTAAGACTCATTTTGACTCGAAGAGTGACATTTTCATCTTGAAATTTCTGAAATTAATAGTTTTCTTCGTCAAACTTGAAAAATTCATAACTTCTTCGTTATAGCTCCGTTTTAATCCGTTCAAGCGGCCACGTTTTCGTTTTAAAGTGTATTTTCTAATTATCTAGCCCAAAAATATTTATCTACTGTCGGATTTTCCCAGAATTAAAAATATGGACAGACCTTATTCAAAATGTGTCGAAATGAGTTTTTCTCGCGCCAAACCTATTCTAACCCATTCAAAACAACTCCGGAGCTATTCTAATCCTACCATACACCTTCTTAGGGTGTCATGGTTTCCTAGACATCACCAAAACTAATATATAACAAGGAATAATTATAGGATGACTTATATATATTCATAACTCTTGAAAATCATTGAAAAGTGGTACAACATCATATGACTTGCATGTTTTTGCTCAAATATGATGAAATGAATATGAAATGAATATGTAAGATGAAAAATAAACATGAGATGCTTACAAGAATACTTGATGAGGTTTAAGAACAAAAGGGTTTTTCCTAATCAATTGAGGTTTGTATTGCAAAACCTATGCAACAAATGATACTAGTGTATATAAAACTTGTCTTGAAAACTTGGAAATGATTCTCCTCTTGATCCTTGGTGCGAAATTTTAGAGAAAAAAAGAGAAAGAAGTTTGATCTTGTTTTGTGAAATGAGTGAATGAAGTGAAATGTTAGTATATAGTATTATAAGTATAAGATATTTAAAGATTTTGAATGACTCACCATGTTGGTCAACCAAATTGTCGACATTTATAAAAGAAAAGGGTCAAGTTGTAGTTTTTATAAATTAAATGTATAAGTGTAATAAAATGTAAGTTACTTGAAGACTTGTGGTAAATTGTGTACCCATTTGAATATTTAGGGTAGCGTTAGATAAAATAAATTTTCACGGGTCAAGATAAAATATATTGAGGTCATAAAAATTAGAAAAATACATTTCTTGAAAGATTTGAGTGAATAAATATTTATCGGGTTGAATTTAAGAAAACCGTCACCGGTAATTTATATAAACATAACAATTTGTATCTGAAATAAATTTAAAACACCGGTAAACTAATAATAATATTTTTATAGACTTAATATGAGTATAAAAATATATTGTGATTAATTTTGGAAGTATCGTATCAATTGTTCAAAATAATGTTTACAATGGCGATAACGTTTATTTAATATGAAATTATACGTTTAATGTGAAATGCAAAACTATGCATGAGCTAATATGATGAATGTAGAGTTTAAGAAATGACCAAAATTGAGAATTGTGACGGCAACGATTTTACGAAACAAAACCAAAATGAAGTGAATGAAGTCGGGAAAGAAAGATTAGCAAAGAATCATGATCCATTGGCACTCATTGCAAAGACTCAAACTCCGGTGAATACACAACAACAAGCTTCATCATCTTCCACTAACAACAACTTGCAACAATACATTCCACAACAACAAGTCATATCCCTCAACAACAATTCTATCCACCGAACAACAACATTACGGGAACAAGGAATCAGCGATCTTGAAATTGAACAAGAACAAACTTTGCTACTGAGCATTTGCATTTTGGGTACAAGCATTGAAGTCGTTATTCCACACCAACTAACAACAACCAAAGGATTTCATCAAACACTGCATAGCAGGCCAATTGCAGTAGGGTGTGAACATGGGTCATCAGGACAAATGGTTCGAGCTATTGCGAACCCGAGGATATCTCTGGATTTCGGATGGGTGTCAGCGGTTCGAATCGGGGTAATCAGTTGGGTCGAATGTTGGAAATCGGATGGGTCGAATGTTGGGAATAGGCGATGGGTAATCGAATGGGAATGTTGCGACTCAGGTCGTTGGGAATTATGGAAATGTGAATCGTGGTAATCGGGTTAAGTGTTATAACTGTCAAGGAGTGGGTCGCATGGCAAGGAATTGTCCAACTGTTTAAAAAGAAGGATCTTATGTATCTTGTAAAGCTATCATGTTGGTACAAAAAGAAAATGCGGGACTTCAATTGAGTGTTGAGGAACATGACTTTATGGCTATTATGGATGATTTGGAAGACCCGAGGAAATCAATGCAAACCGCATCTTCATGGCAAATCTTCAAGAGACTAAATACGACACCGATTCGACGCACCTCACATCTATAGCGCCAATGCAGATCTCGAGGTACCAATCACCGATCCATGCTATAACAATGTCATATTTAATGTGTTTACTCATGACGAACGACGTTACAGTGACATCGTAACCTACTTATGATACATACCGGACAATCCGAGTTGTAGCAATACTAACTCTAAGACTCGGATGTGGATCCTAGTGGAGACCGTGTGGCACAAAATACTAAGGCGATGAGGAAACACGTGCTTATTTTGAATCATTAATCAATAAGCGTGGCATTGAAATCGAAAAAGTTAGAGCGGTCAATCGCGAGTTAAGACCTCGAATGCTAAATTGACCGAGCTTGAGAGTTACAAGGAGAACGCAAAAGCCTTTGAATTTCATAAAACAAAGAATCATAATTAGAAATTGGTTATCGAAATTTGGTTTCTAAAGAACAACTATTGCAAATCAAGTATAAACACTTGATGTGAATTTGAACTTGAAAATTAAATCTTTAAACAAGGAAATTTCGATTTAAATGACCAACTTTCTAAACAAAAGAAATGTTTTCGATCTTGAAAAGAGAAGAAGCGATTGATTCTTGATTTTCAAAACGAGAAGATTCTCTTCTTGATTCTTGATTTTCAAAACTATCAAGATGCTTTCTAATCAAGTAAATCCGCGTTTTCATACCAATCATAGAATGACACTTGGTAACGACCCTTCTTCGTTCCTCAAGAAAGCTCAGAAACCTCAGAATGTGTTAAACAATGGAAATGTTTTACATGAACCCATTATTGTTTGTGATTCTCTTGAAAATTTAGAACTATCTGAGGAGAGTAGATAAAAAATGAAACAAAAAAATCCGGAAATCAAACCAATTGATTATAACAAATGGAACAAAATTAACGGAATTACTTTTGTTAATCAAAAAGAAAAGTCAAAGTTTTCCATCACACCAAGTGTTTCAAACAAAGAGTCAACCCTGTTTCAAAATCATTTTAAAACCGGTTGTTGTCTCAAATTCTCTTCGAACATTGAACAAATGTCTTCAAACAATCCTTTTAACACAAGTGAATGAAGTGATGCGAGAAGTATTTTAGAAAATGTGAAAACTAGAATTGCGGATCTTCAAGACATCGTTAAAACTAAAACCAATATTACAACAAACATCCGGTTTAATAGTTTTGATAATGAAAATAAAAAGTACTTTGAAACTCAAATTGCCCTCACTAAATAACATCAACTCAAGGGTAATTCATTTTGAACAAGCGTTTTTGAAAGAAACAATTGACTTTGTCAAGGACCATAAATCCTCGGTAAAGCAAGCTAATAGTGTGTCGAACACATCAAATTTTTGGAAAATTTAAATGACTCTCTCTTGAAGATGTTCGACTACCGATATTATGTCCATTATTTTACAAACATATTCATTGAAGATCATGAAAGACTCGATCTGAGACCTCTAAAATTGTTTCAAAATATGAAAAAGCACTTGAGAAACTTGAAAAGAAAATGTCTCATATTTTAAACAACTTGATCGAAAACCGAGGAATGCAAGTATGACAAACCGTCGATGAGCGTGCCTACAATGACATGAAAGCGAAAAATGATCTTTTGAGGGCTCGGTGGAATGTCAAAAGGAAAGACAATGGATACTAAGATTCCAAAACCATTGGTGAGGAGAAAGAAAATGTTCCCAAACGGGTTTTAAAACCAAAATGTTTGTTTCTATGCCTCCTCAAAAGTCAATGAGAAAATGATTTATCAAAATTAGTCACTCCACACCTTGCCTAAACAAAATGTTGATAAAGGAAAAGCGTTTATCGAGAAACCAAAAGTTTTAGCACTGGCCTTTTTAAGATGAGTACCACTAATAAATGCCTCCACATCTAAAACATATGGAACAAAGCGACATAAGTTTAGAAAAGCACTCTAAAGAGACTAGGAAAGTGAAACCACTTCTCTAGATAAAAATGTGAATCCTAATGAGTGTGCCTTACCTTCTCAGGACTAGGAAGCACCTCAGGAGCAAGAGACTAAAGCCTAAGAGCAATACAAGGAACAATAGAGTCTCGCTTGCCTCTAAGAGAAGTCGCTTGAATAAAGAGAAGAAAGTAGAAGAACACCCTAGGAATTTACCGCTTTGTTATAAGAAAGACATTTCATCTGAATGTAATGAACCTATGAAACTTGCTAAGTCTAATGAATGTGTTGAATCTCTTTGTTTAACTTGCAAGAAATCTTTAACTAATGTTCATGATGATTGTGTTTCTAAGAATAAGATTGTTAAGCTTGTTAAGAAGAATGTTCCCAAAAGAACTTATGTTAAACGAATAGGAAGACTAGTTGCGAGACTTAGGCTTTACACTACTGATAGGGAGCATAATGTTTACTTTAGGGATGACATTTGGAAACCCACGGGTAGAACTTTCACACTCTAGAATGGTAGAATGAGTGTGAACTGTCTTACCAATAGATAACTTCTATGAGTGTGATCGAGATTTTACCTCTAACCCAAAGGAACCAAAATCAAAACGGTTTCCAAAATCTTCTTCTTACATTATTGGCGTGTTATTGAAATATGTCTTTGGATCGTCGACTCGGGTTGCTCAAGCACATGGCCGAATCAAGCTGCGATCAATTTCGTTTGGAAATTCATGGGAACCGTCGTTTGGAAATGATCATGTAGCGACTATCATGGGTTATGGAGATCTACCTTTTGAAATTATTTGATCACTCGGGTTTACTATGTCGAAGGTTGGGACATAATTTGTTTCAATCGGGCGATTACGTGATGCGATTTAGAAGTTGCATTTAGGAGAAATTCATGCTTCGTTAGAAACTTGGATGGCAATCGATCTCTTAACGGGAATCATGATACAAACTTGTATGCTATCGACATAAATCAAATGGCCTCTTCATCACCAATATGTCTTATGACACGAGCATACGGAACAAAGTCACGGTTGTGGCATGAGCGGTTATCCCATCTCAATTTCGACACCATCAACAAACTGGCCAAAGAAAACATCGTAAATGGACTTCCAAAGTTCAAATACACCAAGGATCACCTATGTCCATCATGTGAACAAGGAAAAAGCAAAAGAGCATCATATAAACCTAAATCCGTACCTAGTTCGGAAGCAAAGTTGCATATGTTGCACATGGACTTATGTGGCCCAATGAGAGTTGAAAGCATTAATGGGAAAAAGTATATTCTTGTTATCGTCGATGATTATTCAAGATATACATGGGTTAGGTTTTGAGATCAAAAGCGAAGCACCGAGCATCATCGGCACCTTCACGAAACGTATTCAAGTACTTCTTCAAGCTCCGGTAAGAGTTGTAAAGAATGCATAATGACACGTAATTCACAAATCGGAGTTAAGAGTTTATTTTGAAGATGTTGGAATCACTCATCGACATCGGTTGTTAGAACTCCACAGTGAGAATGGGGTAGTTGAAAGAAGAAATCGTACTCTTGTGGGCTGCTGCTTGGTGCTAATTTATTCTAGTGCACCGTTATTTCTATGGGTCGATGTTGTTGCCAACGCTTGTTTCACTCGAACCGATCCCTAATCCATTCAAGATTCAATAAAACCCCATATGAAATAGTGAACAACAGAAAACCCGACATCTCTTACTTTCACGTGTTTGGCGCTTTGTGCTATCCGACAAACGATGAGAAGATCTAGGAAAAGCGAAAGCTAAAGGTGATATTGAAATCTTCATTGGATATTGAGATACTCGAGGGCATTCGGGTGTATAAGAAGAACTAGGAGGATCATGGAGCGATGAATATGAATTTTGATGAACTTTCACGATAATGGCTTCGAGAGACTCGCTCTAGAACCCGCACCAAACCCGCAGACTTCGGACACATCGATTCAGGACTCGTACAACAAAGAGCTCCATCAACTTTTCGACGACACCTCATGAACAAGAATGGGAGAAATTCTTTGAGTTAATGTTCGATGAATATTATGGTGGAACCGACAAATGCATCAAACCATCATTCCATTGCACCGCTCAAAGTCATCCACCGCCACCAACAGAGGATGCATCTACAACGGTCGAAACCAATGCACCAACTCCATCAACATCATCTACATCTACTCCAGCAACTACAATTCTTCAAACAGTTTTACCAGCAGTTGATGAGCAAAACCAAAACATATCATTTCAAGAAGAACCTACCCAAAACCAGAACGATGCAACGTTAGATGAAGACTTATTTGAAAACTCGTTTGCTACGGAATCAGCTGAATCGTCTTCAAGCTTACAAGAACCATCTAACTCGCACTCGTATAATCTACGGTATCCTTCTACTCTGAAGTGGACAAAAGACCATCCAATTGAACAAGTTATTGGTGAACCTTCAAGGCCAATTCAGACGAGATGCCAACTTGCCACCGATTGCGACTTATGCATTTATCTTTGCTCAATTAGCAATATAGAGCCAAAGAACATTCGCGAGGCAATGTCAGAACCCGCATGGATAGAAGCAATGCAGGAAGAACTTCTCCAATACCGTCTACATGACTCTTGGGATATGGTTCCAAGACCAATTGACATTCGCGTCATTGATCTCAAATGGTTATGGAAGAACAAAAGGGATGAAGAGATGGCGTAATTGCAACAAAGCTCGTCTTGTGGCCAAAGGATACAGACGGGAAGAAGGATAGACTTTGAAGAGTCATTCGGCGGTAGCTAGACTAGAAGCGATCGGGATATTCTTAGCCTATCATTTCACAAAAACATCACGGTTTATCGATGGACATTAAGACCGCGTTCTTGAATGGAACTACGAAATAAGAAGTGTACGTGAGTCACCGAAGGCTTCATAGACATGGAACATCCGGACTACGTCTACAAACTCAAAAAGGCAATCTATGGTTTGAAACAAGCTCAGAGGCGTGGTATGATGAAGCTGTCCTCTTTCCTTATTCTAAACAATTTCACCAAAGGAACAGTTGATCCTACCTTGTTTACACAAAATGCAAAACGACATTTTGATTGTTCGATTTATATGGGCGACATCATTTTGGGTCCACTAATCCGAATATTTCAAAACATTTTGAAAATCTCATGAAAAGCAAATTTGAAATGTCCATGATGAGGAACTAAAGTTTTTCTTGGTTTAAAATACATCGGTCCCGTGGAATTTTTATTAATCAAGCGAAATATACAACCGAGATTTTGAAAACTCATGGTATGGATAATTGTGACTGTTGGCACACCAATGGTAACTTCACCAAAAATTGGAGCCGATTTGTTTGGGAAACCTATCGATCCGAAGAAATATCGAACATGATTGGTTCTCTCATGTATCTTCTTGCCAATCGACCCGATATTCATTTTGTTGTTTGCTTATTAGCACGGTTTCGTGCTAAGCCTACGAAGCGCACCTCAAAGAGGTTAAAGGATCTTCGCACCAAGACATCCATTCACAAGGGTCTTTGGTATCAGAAGGAATCGGATTTGATCTAATTGCCTTTTCGGATGCGGACCACGCAGTGATCAAGTTCTGACAAAAGTACATCGGAGGAGCACAATTTTGGGTGAAAAGTTAGTAAGTGGTCTTCAAAGAAACAAGATTGCTTTGCACTTTCAACCGCTGAAGCCGAGTATGTGTCACTATCTGCGTGTTGTGCTCAAGTTCTATGGATGAGAACACAACTCAGATTATGGCTTTACTTTCGATAAAATACCTATGTATTGTGACTCGAAAAGTGCCATAGCCATCTCATGCAATCCTGTTCATCACTCAAAGACTAAGCATATCGTAGCACGCTATCACTTCATAAAAGAACATGTGGAAGAAGGTCTTGTTGAATTATTTTTCGTGAAGACAGATTACCAACTCGCCAATATATTTACTAAAGCCCTTCCAAAAGAAAGGTTTGACGATTTAGTTCGACGAATTGGAATCTGAAGCCTAACCCCGAGGAGTTAGAACGTCTTCTCGAATCTTCATGAAAATGATTTTCCAAAAGCTTATTTGTAAATATTTTTGAAAACAAAATACAAAATTTGAAAACCAACAAAAGCAAAATATAAAAGTATAAAATCTTTCAAAAATACAAAAACATTAAAAATCAAAATCCAAAATAGTCTTCTCACGACATGTCTCTCGTATAATCGATATTCCATGCGTTTCTAGAAATGTCATTCAACAATGATACGGGCATGTACAGATGCTTGAGCGAGAGTTCTTTAAATGTTTTCCAAAACATGTCGTTTCAAAAAAATTCTTCAAAATGGCTTTCAGATACTTGATGCGAAACCCGGTCAAAAATGATGACTTTTGATTATTTTCAAATCAAAACTCGTGTTTTATAGAAAAATCAAGTGTACGCAAAGGCACTACATTTAAAAGCGGTGAGAAATCATCATCATCTTGAGCACCTTTTCAAGATTGTTCAAAAGATTTTCAAAATCTTTCAAAATAATTTGTGCTCAAGATAACTCCTCTAAAACCCTTTAATTGATTATGCTTTATTAAAGGGGAGTATAAAACTAAAATGTTACAAATTCATGCTTAAATCAAATCCGTTTGTCTCCCAAAAGTTTCTAAAATGATGTTTAATCGTTGATATCAAAATATCACAAATATGCTATTTTTTGGGGAGGCGTGATTAAATGTGATCAAAGAGTTTAATGATCGTTGTTTGACTCTCAAAATAGCTCGGCTCAGTCGTAACCATTGAATTGACGAGGAATCATGTACCATCTCGAGAAACTTTCTATGGACTAGACCAGGATGGGTAATAATTTCAAGCTAGTTCTCTAGTGATGTAAACGTGTCTCGAATCGGTCTAGTTCATTTAAAGTCGATCAATTCAAAAGTGCGAACTCTACCCTCTATGTGCGATTCATCAAAACTTATAAGCACATGTGAAGGGAGTGTCTCGAAAATATAAAACTCACGAAGTGTTTCAAACATGTTTTCTATCATAAACACTGAGAGATTTTCAAGAAAATGGTTTTATGGCAACAATAGGATGTCATGGAGTTATAAGGTGACCGAGGATAGGAAATCCGTCTATGATCCGCCAGAGCCAGGAGGGATCTACCCAAGGACACCACCAATAGTTAGTATTAGAAGTCCTTAGGTATGATTGAAAAAGGAGTAAAGTGAGAAAGGAGAAAGAAGGGTTGAAGAATTAAAAAGAAAAGTAAAATAAAGGGTGAAAAGAAATAGCCCTCCATAATTCAACCTTATGGCGTAAACCGGGTTCAATTCATACGCTCTTGGTTGTCACTAAGATGACATCGGTATTGAAGACAAAGACGTCATGGACCCAATGGACGCACCGCACCAAACCTTCTAGCCACTCAATTCCTCTTAAAAGGATTTGTTTCATTCTCACTGGAACCCTACATAATCTATCGACTTTCTCTTAGAGATTGTCGGTATTGAAGAAGGAGACCCTCTCCCTAGTCTCCGCTCAGAAAACCAAAATGCACTTATGAGTCTAGAGCCACGAGATTCATCAAAAGATCTCATAGGAACACTTGACATGACATCGCTTGTTGTTCATCAATAAGGACACAAGTGATATATTCTAGAGTCCCACGCAGATCTTAGCAATCGCCGAACATTTATGAGAGGTTTCACAATTGCACCCTCGGTGATTGAATGGAAACTCCTGCCGGGGTCAACATCAAGCGACCTAACGGCAGTCACTCGGTAACTCCCCGTGGATTACGCTTAGTGTGTCTCAAACGGTCTACGATCTTGAAGTGATGCTTGGTGTACTTCAACGACTCATCCGAATTGTAGATGTACTTGATATCGTGTTATCTCACTGTGGGACTCCAGTTCAGAACGGCCTTTGTAAGAATTAGAGATGTGTTTCACACTATCTTTGTTAACACCCTCGAAATTCAAACCTGTAAGTGTCGGAATCCGCAATACTAACCTGTTTTTATGTTTTCTTCTTATGGAAGCTCCGGAGCGGATTAATCGTACAGATTTTCCACATGCTCATACCAACAACACATGAAAGTTCTCATCATAATCAAAGGCAACACAAAGTCAAAGATGATTCTTCGTCAATGTCAAAGAATCAACAAAGTTTAAAGACTCGAGAACTACATCATTGGTAACCAAAAGACAAATAGAAGTGTGAGCATGGTGGAGAAAGGCGTGGAGACACCTAACCAACGAAGTTGACAAATGGCTCTATACCACATTGACTTATCACAAAGCATGAAGGAACAATGAATCAAGACTATTCTATATCTACACACAAAGTTCAAGCTCGAGAAAAGTAAAGACCTATTCAAGTGGAGCATCTTTTGAATGACCAACCCTTATGGGGAGATTGTTAGCCTTAATAGTTTTTATTAGAAGTGATGGTCATTCACATTTAGGAACTTTGTAACGTGTGTTAGATATCATATTAGAATAGTCAACGGGCTCGTGGATTGGGCTAAGCTAAATGGGTATTAGTTTAGTTAAGCTAGCCTTGAATAAGTTAATTTAACCTAATCCAATCCAAGCCCATCCACGAGGCCCATGGAAAGCCTTTTATGGCATCTAATGCTTGTACTATATAAACCCCTCAAAGTCTCATTTGAGGGGTGTGCTTGAAAGTGTGTATGTGTGTGTTTTCTCTCTCAAGTAATACAACTTCTTGTGTTCATCTTTTCTCTCTACGCATAACATACACGGTTTTATAACATCAAGTCACCATCTTTCTCTTAATCTTTCCTTCTTTATTTACGCATAGTTTGTGTTTGTGTTTAACGTGTTCTACGCGTAAAGTGGTAAACGTGGTATTCGTGTGATAAGGTTGAGATATTTAAGGTCCTACAATGTCCTTTTTCCAAAAAACTTGTTATGGGGTTAATAGAGTTTGAGGCTTAAATCTATTCAGGGAAATCCAATTTTCTTTAGTGTAATCATGGGGTTTGAACGTTATGTTTTGATTTTTACACTCAGGATCTTTTAGCTTCATATTCAATTTTTCCCTAGTGACTTCATCTAATTGCCTATCTTCCTCAAAGGCACTCAGTAGAACTAGGTTTTCGCTTAGGCTTAAGGATTTCATTACCATCATATATTACCTTGTGAGCTTCTCTAGCCACTTTACCATATTCGAGGATCGGGTTCCTTCTAGGGAATGCTATGCTTATCACGAGAACTCTATGCTTAGTGATCATGTGAGCGGTCGAATGGTATTCCTTGTACATACAACTTATTTTCAAGCTTGTTTTTCAAAGTTTTTAGATTGGAAAAGTCATTCAAAAGTTTTGATTCCTTAGCATTAAATTCTTGTTTAAGCACTTTAACATTATCTTGAGTTCTTGTTTTGCTTAATGCTTTAGAAAGCTTTTATTGTAAGGAGTTTAACTCTTGTTTTAACACTTCTTCTCTAAAATTACTTTTTCTAATAATTGTACGCATTTGGTCATCCATTTCCTGCTCACGGGTGGTTAACTTTAACTTAGCATGTTGTTCATAAATTGCAACTTGTTCTTTATAGGTATTCAGTTCAGAGATAACAGAATCATCAGGGGCACATGGAGTGTATGCATCAAAAACATAGTCATCATTGACTGCAGAAGATGCATCACTTGGTACAATCTCACATTCACTTTGTAACACATATTGATCATATGGGACAATATTACTATTACCCATATTATCCATATCTGATTCATTAGTTACATGTGATTGTACTTTGTTATGCATCTCTTGCTCATCAACTTCATCGTATAGTTTTAATACCTCAGAGATGATAGATTCTTTGGAAGGACCAGCTTGCTGTGGTGATGAAACCTTTGGAGAGACCATTGGTGAAATGCTAGCCATGAAGATGGTTTGGGCAGTTGGTTCATCATCAACATCTGAGTCACATGCATCACAATCAGCTACCTGAAATGCATTAGGATGATTCTGACCCATGTCTTGCACTGGTTGTTCATCCACATCAGCATCATAGGTCTTGGCATTTCCCTCAGCAAGAAACAGCAATTCCTCTTCATCCAAAACACCTCTATTATCCTGAGCTTGTACCAGCAACATCTTCTCCTTAAATACTCAGCATTTTGTGGGCGTTTTGGAGACGTGCAGTTCCTCGCAATATGTCCTTCACCACCACAGTTGTAGCACTTGATTGGCTTACCCTGTCCTTGATTTGCATTCCTTCCACGGTTCTGATTAGCTGCATACCCTCCACCTGCTCCTATATTTCCAAAACCTGCTCCACCGTCCTTGTTCGTTCCTTCTTCCTTGAACATTTTGCACTACCACCTTGCCATCTCTAATAGTAGCTTGATTATGAGGATTAGACGCTGCTCTGAGGTTGTTGTTGGTGTGTGAGGTGGAATTCAGATTTTGACTAACCATGAGTGACAGTTGATTGATGAAGTTTTCCATGAATGTGTGTTGGGTATGGATGTTTGTATGCTGGATCAAGAATGAGCTTGTAATTACCATTTCCAGTAGGTATGACTTGTGAAGCTTTGGTAGTAATCCCTACATTGGTGTAGAATGCTGTTGAATCATTTGACGAACTTGCTTATCCTTGTTTGGATTTGAACTGATCAAGAATCATTCGTTCAAACATAGCATGTCTCTCATTCTGAAGCAGGAATGCATACAATTGCTCATAGTTAGTATTCTTTAATCCTTTGGTTAGATTCACAGAGGTGACAAATTTGTGCGATTCGGAATTCATGTTGTTCACAAACTTAGAGTTCAGCTGAATATTTGGCATGGTCATTTTGATATTACTCATGTCATTCACAAGCTTGTGGAATCTCACGTAATATTCATAGACACTTTCTTCTGGTTTCATCTTAAAGTGCTCAAATTTATCATACAATTGTGATTCTCTGTCTTCCTTAGTTAATTGTAACACGAGAGAAGCATCTTGACATTATCCTAAACCGCTTGGCTTCGGTGTTGTGATTGATCAACTTGTAGATGTCTTTTGGAAGACCACAAGTATAATGTTTGAAGCCACAGTATCAACATCGTATATTTTTTCTCCTTATCACCGAGCTCATCATCGCCTTTGGTGCGTCCAATCCTAAGATCCTTGCTCCATCCGCCGGGTTTCAAATATGTCTCTTGTTGTCTCAATCATAAGATCCTTCATCAATTGATTTGAGAATGTTGACCCCATTTTCCTTTCCCAAAAGTACAACCTAATTCGTTGAGCTCATGAGTCATAATCAATTATGTCAAGCATGGGTGGACGAGTATCGATCCGGCCGGCTTGAACGCCCTCAACTACTGATGAGAAGCGATAGTAGGTGCGTTGTTAGACATGATTGCAAGTTCTACGATTTTACTATTCTTTGATTAAACCGGAAATTGATTATTTCACGGGATTTTACTAAACCAAAAGAACAACCGTAAAAATGTAGCACGAAGAAGTGACAAGTCTCAATAGACAAGTAGCTAAACAGTCAACTCACTTTTGTATCAACTCGCTAAACAGTCAACTCGCTTCAAAGACAAGTCGCTTAAAACTCAGGTCGCTTAAAGAAACAACTCGCTTAACACCCAAGTCGCATAAACCAACTCGCTGTCAATACAACTCGCTTAATAGCCAAGTCGCTTTAGAACTCAAGTCGCTTAAAGAATCAACTCGCTTAATAGCCAAGTCGCATAAACCAACTCGCTTTCAATAATAAACAAACTCGCTCCGAATGACAAGGCAACTCGCTCAAGAAGCGTTTACCGTGGCTCAACTCGCTTAGTACAATATTAAAAACAACCACTTTAACAATCAAAAACATTTCAACCACGATGATTCAAGCCTTCGATTGAAACCTAAGCACATATGATGATCCTAAACACAAAAGTACTATCAAAATTCAAACTTTAACACTAGAAATTGACCAAATGATTCAAACTCTCCTAAACACTTATAACCCCAAAACCTTATGAAATCCACCAAAACAAAGAGCATGAAAGATGAGTGATCAAACCTTGGCTCTTGATACCAATTGTAAGATATAGGATTTCACAAACACATCAAACCATAATCATAAGAGGCGTATACAATGTTTAGAGAGAAAGTTCTAGAGAGAAAGGGAAGAGAGTTGGGAACTATGTGAAACAAAGAAAAATGGTATTGAGCCCAACCCTCTACTTGGGAGGTAGGGGTATTTATAATATTCTTACAAGACTCGCCTCCTACAGGTCATGGATCGGGCATATAGTGGGTGAGACCGTCCGTCTCTACGATGTTACTTAACTAAATACTAATTTATATTAAATGACTACGACTACGAACTTTCTAACGATTACATATCTTGAGGTGGCCGATACTTTAATGATCGAATTTTCTAATTTCTAATGTGTTTAGCCACTTTTAATGGACCTCAATATATATTTATGTGTATAACTCTTACAATTTAATTTATAATATGACATATAATTATATAAAAACTTTAATATTTGTTATATTAAACATTGTTTTTATAAAATAAAAATATATAGTTTTATAATAGAAAAAAGGAAAAAGAAAGAAAGAACAATATGATATGACCCACACAAAAAGGAATTTGTCAGAAATGTAGGGTGTTTCACTCGGATTTGAAAATGCCTGAATTGATGGGTTTTGGTGGGCCCAGTTTCAGCATATCTTTAAACCAAACATACAAATTGAACCCAAACCTGATGACTAAGGCTTACCCCCTATACCAAACGAACCCTAAGGGGGCGTTTGGTTCACATAATGTTTTTGAAGGAATTGTAATTTTTGGAAGGAATTGTAATTTGATGTAATTGTAATTTAAAGAATTGGAATGTGTTGAATTGTAATGTGTTGTAATTGTAATTCATGAAATCATTCGATGTGTTTGTTATTGACTCAGAACGTAATGTAATTCAAAATTTTGATAAAACTTAAAAGTTAATATAATAACAACAATAATAATAATAATAATAATAATAATAATAAAATATTAATAATAAAATAATAATATAATAATAAAATAATAATAATCAAATAATAATAATAATAATAAAAATAAATAATAATAATAATAATAATAATAATAATAATAATAATAAAATAGTAATAAAAAGAATATTAATAATAAAAATATAATAATAATAATAATAATAATAAGAAAATTTCTAACTGCAGCTAAAACTCAACCAATTCACTTTGTGGTCACTTTCATTTGACTTTTCTCATTTAATGGCCACTTTCATTGCTTCAACCGCCGACTCCATTATTTTTATGCCACGTGTCCTTGCAAGTCAATTATTAGGTAGATATTTTTAACTTTTAACTTAAATTACAAATATACCCATAAGTTCACACACATATTTTATTTTTCTCTCTCTCTCTCTTAATTTGATCCGGCCATAAAAAATTCAGTCCACCAAATATCTATCACCGGATCTATCATATCCGGCCATCAAAGATTCAGTCAATTGATGAAATTGAAGAAAGAGTCGACGGTAACATCACAGATCCGGATCTATCACCGGACATCAAAGATTCAGATCTGGAATAAGTCGACGGTAACATCAAGGTCTAACCGGCGACTCATATTAAACAAAAACCCACAAATCTACAAGATGAAATATGAAACATACCGACAAAAATTAAACAAAAATCACAAATCTTAACACAAAAAAAAAAAACACTAAATTGATGAAATTGAAGAAATATACCTTGTTCTTGACGTGGGTTTGAAGATGAGGAAGAAGCAATTGAAGAAGAAGTACTAAAAGCCAATACCATTGAATTGATTTTATAAAACTAGAATGAATTTGATTTGATTGAAATTCACAGATGTGAAAATTAGAATGAATTTGATTTGTTAGGTTCATTGAACCTGGACGCTTTTTGGGATAGGTAAGTACAATCATCTTGGTATGGTTTGGATTGTTCTTTTTCTAATGTAAATAAGTACAAGAATAAAAATAAGGTCAAATGATTGAGACAAAAGTTGTGTGTTGAACGAGGCTGGCATGATACAATTTGTGATATGTTGGGAGTATTTTGAGGTGGTCGAGTAGTTGAATAGTGGTGGACGAGCGGTTGAGCAGTGGTGGTTGACCGGTGGTGGTTGAGCAGTGGTGGTTGACCGGTGGTGGTTGACCGGTGGTGGAAGAACTAATAAAATAATAATCATATAATATAGAAGGGTATATTTGTAATTTTATAATAAAACAATAAAATATTTACCTAACTATCGTGCTTGCGAGGGACACATATCAAAAAATAATGAGTCGGCATGCACCAAAAATGAAAAAGAAAGAAAGTGAAAGCAAAAGAGACTACTGGTTGCTTTTTGGCTAGTTAGGAATTCCTATAATAATAATAATAATAATAATAAATAATAAAAATATAATATAATAATAATAATAATAAATAAAATAATACTAATAATAGTTAATAATAATATAATAAATAGTAATAATAATAATAAAAATGATAATTAATAATTAATAATTAATAATAATAATAATATTAAAAATAAATAATAAAATAATAATAATAATAATACATTATTATTATTATTATCATTATTATTATTTATTATTTATTTATTATTATTTATTATTATTATTATTATTATTATTATATAAATAATAATAATAATAATAATAATAATAATGTATTATTATTATTATTATTATTATCATTATTATTATTTAATATTTTGTTATTATTATTATTATTGTTATTATTATTAAATAATAATAATAATAATAATAATGTAATATTATTATTATTTATTATTATTTTATTATTTATTTTAATATTAATATTATTATTATTAATTATTAAATATCATTTATTATTATTATTTATTATTATTATTATTTATTTTTATTATTATTATTTTATTATTATTATTATTAATATTATTATTTTTATTATTACTATTTTTATTATAATTATTTTTATATTATTAATTATTATTATTTTTATTTTATTATTATTATTATTTTTTTATTATATTATTATTTATTAGTTTTATTATTATTATTAAAGTAAACAAATTTCAATTACCACGTAATTCAAAACTTTCCATCCAACTTTCTATGTAATCTAGATTCTCTCACTGATGTAATTATAATGGTGAATTACAATTACAATGCAAACTAAACAAATATCGTAATGTAATCAATTACAATTCCTTTCACCACAACCAAACATGATTGGAATATAATTGATTACAATTACAACAATTCTGAGGAACCAAACACCCCAAGTGTTTTTAAAGTTGATTTAATTTTAGCATTATAGTCTTGGTTGGTATTTTAAAGAAAAATATAGCTATCACTCTTTTTTTTGACATCAACTCAAAAAAAGATGGGTTTAACCACTTTTAATGGACCTCAATATATATTTATGTGTATAACTCTTACAATTTAATTTATAATATGACATATAATTATATAAAAACTTTAAATAAAAGTATAAACCATTGACACTATAAATATACTTATATCGTGTGTTTCGAGTCGACAAATTATTAAAAGTAAAAGAATATATCTCAAACTTTTTAGTTACCCGATGGTTTCTAACATGTAGCCGAACAATCTACGATGTTTGAAACCACCAAAGATATAAACTCAAACCGAATAAAACCTTTCGAAAGTATGCGTGACCACTTTAGACTTCTTTGCACTTGTAGTAATCACTAATTAAAAAATTAAAGTAAAGTAACTCCCAATGCCGTCTTCCACGGGTTATGGGTACCACACCGCTTAGGTGTTTGGGGAGTTTAAGATGTAGACAACCTTTCCCCACCCAGGGTAGAGGCGCTTGGGTTCTACTAAAGGTAGAAAGGACCTCCGCCTTTTTAGTGAGTGAGGATCGAACCCCGACCTCTCGGTTGAGAAGCGAAAGGTTCCAACTGCATTGTTTGTAGTAATCACTAATTAGCGACTACAAATCATAGCATATAAATATCAATGGACTAGAAGTGTACAAAATCATTACTTGAGGTACCATTTCTACCATCAAAACAAACTCTTATGAGCGGGAAATTCCAATCTATTAAATCGATCAATTTACCCCCAAATTTTCACAAACACACACACAAACGCACACACAAAAACAAAAAAAACACACACACTAGGGTTTCCTTTCATTTAAACAATGAACCAAAATGACCCAGAATCGTCGCCGGAGATTGAAACTCACCGGAATATTCTCCGGCAACGGTGGGAGCTTGCTTCTGTTCTCAATTTCTTCAAGGTAGATTTTTTTTATTTATTATTTTGATTTAAGGCATATTTATTAAAGGTTTGTTATTTTTGTGTATATTGTGTAGAAAGATCTAGATATATATTTTAAACAGTACATAAGTAGGTTGTGTTTAATGTTTATGTGAACGGATTAGATGTAGAGCTCGAACCGCGTTGCGATTTGATTTGAATATTTGTAAAAACCTAGAAATAATGTGTACAGAAAGAGAAAAATACATAGATTAATAACCGTCGAGTGTTGACGGTTAGAAGAAGTTTATAAGACGCTTAAATGAAGCGCGAAAGATTTTGTGTGGTTGAGCTGTAAGGAAAGAGAGGATATTGACGGATATTTTAACGAAATGAACTGGTTTTTTTGGTTTAGGAGATGAAAGCGGAAACATGTAGAATAGTAAAGTGCACATTTAATGTGAAGGATGCTGAGTTTTTTTGACGTAGATATTTCATTATTTTAGCTGTTTGTTTTGTAAAAAACTTATAAATTAATTGATGTATAAGGTAGCAAAATGTGCCGATGTTTGTGCGTATGAAAGTGAAAATATGTAGATTAGAAAGAAAAAGTTTATAAGCCGGTTAAATGAAACATGATTTTTTTTTGTGTGGTTGAGGTGTAAGGAAATCGAAGAAATATACGGATATTGTAGCGAAATGAACTAACTTTTGGTTTTTAGGAGATGAAAGTGGAAACGTGTGAATTAGTAACTTTGTTGAAGACTTGACGTTGAGTGTGAAGCGTAATGATTTGACATTGAAGTGTGTATCTAGTGAATTTAGTTAAGTTTACTATAAATTTGAATGATACTAATTAGTGTATATAGTGCATTTAATGTGTAGGATACTGAATTTTTAGATGTAGATATTTCATTATGTCAGTTGTTAATTTTGTAAAAAACTTAGAAATTTTGTGTAAAATAGAGGAAATTGACGGATATTTTAACGTTTTTTAATTTTTAGGAGATGAAAGTGAAAAACGTGTAAAATAGTAAGTGTCTGGACATCGAATGTGAAGCTTAATGATATTGACATCAAAGTGTGTATCTAGTGAATTTTGTTACTAATTAGTGTACGTTGTGCACATTTAAGAGGTAGTTTTTCTAGTATTTAAACTTTCTATGTGTGTATATATGGTTTTTCAATGAATTTGAAGTTTATGAAATATGCCGACGCGTGTGATTTTGAGCTAATTGATGTGTGTGGGCCATAATATGATGTTTTTGGACAGGTGTTTGAGCCTGTTATAGAAAGCAATATGAAGGTTTACGCTGAAGAGGTTGAGACAGCACTAATTATACCAAACAAGTGTCTTGCCCAGCTTCATGTATCGCTGTTAAAGGTTCTCTCTTTCTTCTGTGTCGTTTACTACTTTATTACGATGATGAAATTGATTGTCATTTTTGCTATAATGTTTTATTTTCACTATGCTGTTGTGGTTAACGGTGGTATAAGTATTGAAGGAGGTTTAACTTTTTTAAATGTTGAAGCATGTCTTTTTATGCTCGTTAGTAAAAGTATGATGATTGTGTCACTTGTGTGTTTGTTGATTGTGAGATCTTATAGCTATTATTATAAGTTGAAAATCTCATGTAGCTGCTTAGTACATAATTACAGGGTCAGGGTGAACAGTAATGATTATCAAAGTTAACTCTACTGTGATGTTATCTGTTTGTATGAATGTATGTAAACGATTAAATATTGGATCAATTTTTTAATGTTTTGACCGATAAGCTGTAGATATTAATATGGAAGCATAAAAAGAGTTTAATGAACAGGTCTTCTCAATATCAGTGCTTGTATAAATGCACATACGAGAATGGGTATCATGTCAAAAGGAGTCATTTATTAAAAACCTATCACGTAGCATTTGACTAAACATCAAATTCTTCATCTGGGATAGATTGATGAAGAATTTTATTGATAACTAATTATTAAAGGGGACTTTGTTAAAGCTCTTTTTGTTATGGTGACTTTTTAAAAACTAAATAATGCTTTGCTCTATGTAATAAGAAAGATAGACACATAGCAATTGGTTATTCATGCTATTGATGCACCCTTGAGATATTCACCGCTTAAATTTCTGTAAGAGTGTCATCGAATCACCGGTGATTAGGTTGATCCTTTCGCTATACTCCTAGTGTTTGTTTTGGCTTGCTAAGTTTCTTTGTAGGCTGTTTCTACAATGATGTTTCTAATTGTTTTATGTGCTAAAAACCTGGATGAGACTCTTTTGTACCTTGGATTGCCTACAACGTGGCATATTAAGCGTTCTTATGTTGGCATTACAGTGATTACTTTTCTAGTTTCTTTGTGTATTTATGTGAAACAGCATCCTCTTGTATGCTTGCATTGTCCCACCTTTTCTTAATTGCACTTGTCTTGTAGTATCTGTTTGTAGTTTCAGCTTAGTGCTTTAGTTAACATTTTATGCTATCATTATTCTACTCAATTAACTTCTATTGTGCTAAAAGTTTGTTGGATAGTATTTTCTGCGTTTCATTCTAATTTTCCCAAAGCAAAACTTTGTTGCTTATGCTAAATTTATGAATTTTCACTGTATTATTCTTTCGTAATGCTGAATAGGGAATTCCACCTGTAAATAAAAAGCTAAAGGACCCTGATGTTTGGGTTGTGGCACTCTCCAAGAAGCTTGTCGACTGGTGGCCATGGGTAGGTTACTTTTTTTTTTCCAACCCAGATTGTGTGTCTTTAGTGAAATAACTGTTTGCTATTATGGCTTTCAGGTTGCTGAGGGAGATTTTCCATTAACTGCAGCTAAAGGGTACTTTTATGTTCATTTATGGAAAGCTAAAACACCTGATTTATTTGTACTTTAACTAACAATAAGTTTATTTCTGGTGATATGGGGTTACACAGGGCGGAGATGGCAACATACAAAGAACTTGATCCCACAATTCGTCTTGTAATTCTAAAAGCGCTCTGTGAGATCCGAGCTGATGTACTTTTTCCAGCTCTTCTATATAGCAGTCTGATGATTTTATTTTCTCATATATTGGTATTTTCTTACATTTTTGAGCTGACGGATTAATAAAGGGTTCACCATTTATAGAAACTTTTATCAATGAGTATTTTCTTACATTTTTGAGCTGACGTATTAATTTTTGGTTTAGTCACATTAAATTTTCCCCATTTTGGAATTGCTATCATATTTTTTGGCATGGGTAGTCTTGTCTACTTAACAAGGCTGTCATAAATATCTTTTAAGGTGAAAGATCTAATTTTAAGCTTCTGGTATCTTATGATGTGAAAAAGAAAATGAATGTCATATGCAACTATAGTATGTTTAGTCTTGGGCTACTTTTTACCTCATTATAGAGAAAAATGTCTGATTTTTGTTTTATGCAAGTCCTATCTGATTAAGTATTGTGAGACTGTTGTCAAATTTCAGAAAAGTGAACTAGTATATGTTAATTTTCCTAAACTTCTTTTGTGTCCATGATGTAACTATTTTTTGTTTCTCATGAAATATGTCGTGTTTATCATGGCAGCAAAATGATGTGGTGTCATACATTAATGATGGGGTGAAAAATAAGGACGAGCTTTCTACTTTCAGGAAAATTAACATCGGGGAAGATGGAAAAGGGACTTCATATTGGTAAATATTAAATCTACTGTTGGTGTGATATCAGTTATAAACATGATTGAAATGAATAACTCATATTTGTGTTGGTCTCTGGACAGGTTGGATGGAAATGACACTTTTGGTCTTAGATTGTATAAGGAAGTAAATACTTATAAAGGAAAGGGAACACAATCAACTATCAGCTCTCAATGGGAAACACTTGCAACCAACCTAGAGGAGTTTCAGAATGTTGTGGTAAGTCAAATACTCAAATGAGTGACTGTAGTTTATAAATGCTTTTTAGAGGTCGTAGTTCGACACATCTACTTATGAGTGTGTCAATCTTGGTCATATTCTTTTTATCTCCAGCGGGTCAAATGGGTAAAATAAGAAAAGATAGCTCAAAAGGAAACTGGTTAAATGGGTTGAAAGTTGTTCAAATTCCATGTTTAATGCATGAAACCTTTTGATACACGATCCTAACCTATTTGACCCATTACTTGAACCACTCAACTTATTCTTATTGTTGTTGGTAATATCAGGAAGAATACTCTTCTAGTAACTCAAAACTGGAAGTGGCTGTTGGTGCTGCTGTAGAATCTGAAGCCATTCCTATCCTTACTAAACTTCATAAGGTTTGTCACCGAGTGCTTTTTGTTAAATGCACATGATTCAGTAAGAGGTCAGGATGCTGATGTCAGTTTTTGGTGTCTTTACAGAAGAAAGAAAGAGAATTGCAGAGAAAGAGTAATGCAGAGAAGCTTATAAATAATTTCTGCAGATCTGGAATCACTCGTTCTTGCCGTAGTCGCAAACCTATCACTTACACATTTGGTATGAATACTTTTTTTGATGCACCATTGTAATTGATAAATAGTTAAATCATCACATTAAAGTTTTACTGTTATATGATTACAACAACAACATACCCAATCCTGCGGGGCTGGGTATGGGGACTGTTATATGATTGATGGTCACTTTTGAGGATTTTTAATGCTTGACTTTAGGTAATTGCGTGATCAGATAATCTAACAGCTCTCTAAATTGTCTAAGTTAATAGTAGAGTTGGGAAAATTTATTACTGAATTATTTGTGATAGAATGAGGGCAGATTCAGTCTAAAGGTTACTTAGAACACATATTTTGGTATAATAATTTACTTATATGGTATATGTGTTTATGAACTTTTAAAATTTAGTTGAGTCTATACTGCAAAATTACATCTCCACGTTCTGTGAACTTCTAGTACAAAATTGCTAAGTTGTTTCTCCATCATTTAGAGTTTTAGACAATCAATTTCCACCAGTATAAAGGAAACTTCATACATGGATACTTAAGCTGGAAGTTGTCTCTTGAAGTTTCATATACTTCAACGGTGACCTCACTAGATTCCAAGTTAATTGTATTTAATTTCTTTGTTTCACCCACTGATTTTTGCGTCCTCAAGGTTAATGCTCGATAATATGACCTTTGTAACTGATGATATATCTTCCTTATATTGCAACAAAAAACAATTTCTCGCATCCTATTATCACTGTTGCTAAACAATTTGTTATGTTTTCATTACTAAGGGTGCGTTTGGTATGGTGTCATGAATGACAATCGGTATGTGTTTGATAGTAGTGGTGGGTCCTCATATGAAAGATTCATTCCTACCTCTTTATATGTATAGTATGGATTATATCTATCATTCATTACCATAGTGGTGGGCCTCTCATCTTAAACAAACACCTTTAATCACTTTTATAGTCATAGTTCCATTCCCATAATGGGGCCTAAATAACATGATGGATATGCTGAGATGGATACCTTAAGAAATATTCTCAGGCCTCAGCTGTAGTGAGAAAAGCTTTTCTTCGTAAATGTACTGGTTAAAAGTATTTTATTCATTCATTGTACATTCGTTAGCGCTGTTCCGTTCTGTCTTGCATATACATGGTGCTATGCTAACTAGGGAAGGGAATAAAGAAATATATAATCCATAATTTGAAGTATCAGTTTGTTGTTTGCAATGTTTCAATTTCAATGAAAATGTAGTCACGATGCTTGGGTGTTCTTTTCTTTCATTTTTGTTAACGTGACATCGTTTGCAGATGCCTACGACAAAGCTATTACTGAGGCCATCCGAGAAACCAAGTAAGTTGGCATTTATTTCATTTGAAGTTTACTTTAAATTATATTTACCAAATTCTTAATTATGAAATCCCACATAATAATAGATAAATGTACTGCTAAATCAGTACTTCCTCATATATTTCTGATAGGAGGATGAAAACCCAAAACGAACTAAGGAGTGAGAAAAAACAAGCTGTAGCAAATGAGGATCGAGAACAAGATCAACCCACGGATGCTGAGCCCACTGAATCTGACTCTGAGAGCAGCAAGCTTGAAACTGAAGATGTTTCTGAGGCTTCTGCTGAAGAATCAGATGAAAGTGACGAAGAAAACAAAGAAAACACGAATTATATCAGCAAAGAGGGGTCAGTTCCGGAGTTTTAATTACAAAATAGCATTTTAGCAGAACAATTAAGGCATAAAGCATGATTTAAACAAAACAACTTTTTAAATGGTCTGTTGAATATGTCAAATCATCCCACTAATAAGTATTCTACTAAAGCCAGTACTTACGCATTTTTATACTTTCTTTAGGGAGATGAAAACCAGAGGCAAACAAAGAGAGAAAAGAGTAACCTTGGAAAGTGGCGAGACCACTGAATCAGAGCAAGAAGATGGGACTGAATCAGAGCAAGAAGATGGGACTGAATCAGAGCAAGAAGATGGTGAGTCAACTGAATCAGACTCTGAGAGCAGCAAGCTTGAAACCAACTATGTCTCCGACTCTGAGAAATCTGGTGAAGAATCAGATGAAAATGATGACGAGAACAAACAAAGCTCAGACAACAGCAGCAAAGAAAATGGCAGCTTTGTTAACAGCACCAAAGAAAGCAAGAAAGTTACTTTAAAAGATGGTCGTTCCATTCAACAGATCAGAAACTTTGGTACTAAAAAGCGATTGAGACAGAGGCCAAACTGCAACACTGCTCTTGAATCCGCCATTGCTCCTGATTCAGAGGATGAGATGTCCTCAGAAAAGTACTGAAAATGGTATGTATAGGGTTTATTTCAAATCCGAAATATATACGGGTTTCAAATGTTTTTATTTTAGTGGAGTATGTAGTATTCAATGGATTGTTGTTAAAGAAGAGGTCACCAGTGAGATAGATTGACCAATAGATATACTCAGGCTGATGGTTTCGATCATATTTTGGTGTTGATATTGCCTGTGTAACTGTTACATTGGTGGTTATGTTTTACAGGATGATGTTTGTATCCTGTTTTAGAGTATAATGGAATGGTTTAGTTGAAATGGTTTCTTGTTATAACTAGCTGACGTAGAAGTGTCCAGCCTGATCAAAGTGATTATCTTTAACCCATTAACCCGGTCGGTTGTTGGGGTGTTCATGGGTTGGGTAATATACGAATAAACCGGAAACCAAAACCGAAAATAACCGAACCGAACTCGTAACCGAACCGAAATTGCCAAAACCGAACCGAACCAAAATAAAAGTCCGGTTTTCGGTTCGGTTATGGTTTTAGCAATCCAAACCGAAAACCGAACCGAAAACCGAAAATAAATGAATATATATACTTTTTTATATACTTATATTAAAAAAATATATTAAAACTCTTATAATATATATATATAATATTTTTAAGCTTGAAAATTATTTTTTTTTCAAAAAATATATATAAATAAATGAATAAATTATTAAATTTAGGTAATTCGGGTTATTCGGTTCGGTTTTCGGTTATTGGGGGCTCGGTTTTCGGTTCGGTTTAGTTAAATTTGAATTCGGTTCGGTTCTCGGTTATACCCAGAAAAAAAAATTAACCGAACAAACCGAACCGAACAAACCGATAACCGAACCGATGAACACCCTAGTCGGTTGCAATTCCCTAATTTCAAAGAGAATGCTTACAACTACCAAATTATCTGAATTGAGCTGTTAGGAGGGTGTGTGAGTTGCATTTTGAGGTTGAATATTTTAAGTCACACATATTATGAAAACATTGTTGCGGGATTGGGTATTGTTGTATAATTCGGTGGCCATTTAAAATATTGTAGTTATTTAGGGTGCGTTTAGTTGGAGGAAAATACTCTTGTTTTTCACAAAATGTTTAGTGGAAAACAAGGAAAATAGAGATCGCGTTCAAATCAATGTTTTCCAACAAAATGTTTTGCAAAACAGAAATCCCCTATTTTCTAATTTAACAAGGAAAATTACAAAACAAATTTTAGTTGTTTTCCTTTTTAACCCAGAACCCTCCCTCCTTTCTTCAAAATAGAAAATACAAACATCAACTAAACGCGTTTTTTATATTTTCAAGTGTTTTGTGAAGATAAATTTCCCTTCTAAATTTTTACAAAACTAGAGATAGAAAACACAAGAATTGTTTCTCCAACTAAACGCACCCTTAATATTTCACTAGCAGGGTACCCGCGTGATACGGCGGCGGGTACCATGTGATTGAATTTTCTGGTAATATGATGTTATGCGGCCATACTTATTTTAACAATTAATTTAGAAATAATAATAACGGAGATCTTGTTTAGTTTCTTTTTCGTTTTCGAGTCTAGATAGATCTTTGTTGTTACCGTGAGTTGAGGAGTGACCAATGGGTAGCCTCACAAAAAAAAAAAAAAAAAAAATCTTACAAAGTTAAAAATGTTTTTTCAATAATGTAACGATTCACTTTTTGTTTTTAGTCGAGTGAGTTATCGGTCGAGGATGAACCTTCGTCGATTTTGGAGCCGACCGACCGGGTTCGACCTCATGTCAAGCAATGGCGGCGACTAGGTCGGCACAACAATGATGATCGAATCGGTCGACCGACCACATATGAGCGATTTAATGGCTTTATTTTAAGTCTTGGCTTAGTAGCTTGATTAGATTGTACATTATGTTTAAATGGTTGTATATTTTGGTGAATGAGTAAATTAAATAGTGTATTAATTGTATATGTTGAATAGTGTTTTTAGTTTTATTTGTCTTCAAATAGTTGTAACTTATGCTTTTTAATTGTTATTGTTTAAAAGTTCTATATTAGAAAATCTTAAAAACTAATAGAAGGAATGTCTGAGATCATTATAAGTAGTATAGATAACACAATATTAAGAATGATAGCTATTTAAAGATAGACACAATTTTGATTAAAAGGTTGATACTTGCTATTTAAAGATGCCGTTGGCTTCAGGTAGGAAGACACACAATCTATATTATAAACACAATCCGAAACACCTCCTTTAGACATCCACTTTAAAGCAATGTGAGGTTGAAAAGGATGTAGGTTGTATGTAGAAGTTTTGATAAATGGCATTTCTGGGTAGGAACGACAACATGGGTTTGAGACCGGGCGGTTATCCTTATTTCATCGTAATCGCTTTTCCCGCCAAAATCTCACCACCATAATCAACCGCAATCAATACCTCTATCATCACTCTGATCATCATCTTTCATCATAATCCTTCACACACAATCCATTTTGATCATAATTCATCAAAAACCACCATTATTTCTCACCGGAAACCACCACTAAACCACCATACTCTGTTCTTCCTTCATTACTTCTGATCACTAAACCACCACTAAAACTGTCATCTGATTCTTAATACATTCATAACATCATGACTATCTCTGCATCTACTTCACAATCAACAGAATCTCACACACTAACAGATGATCCAAACTCACCACATCATCCTCTCTATCTCCATCCAAATGATCATCCTGGACTGATCTTGATTTCAAAGAAGTTAACAGGATCTGATAACTACAGCACATGGAAAAGATCCATGATGATTGCACTGAATGCAAAGAATAAACTCCAATTGATCAATAAAGAATATCAAGAACTACTTTCTACATCACCACTTAGAGCTCTATGGGACAGGACAAATGATATGGTTATCTCTTGGATCTTGAACACCATTAGTGATCAGATAAGTAACAGTTTGAACTTTGTTAATACTGCTTGTGATCTATGGTATGAACTTCATGAACATTACTCTCAACTTGATGGTCATCGATCTATCAACCCGGTCAATGATATTGTACAAATTGAAACAATGAACTGCACAAATGAAGTGTACTATCACAAGTTGAAGGGTTTATGGGATGAACATGATACTTTGAGGCACCATACATCCGCAGATGTCCATGTGATTGTGAAAATGGAAGGATGAATGGTGATAGGGATCAAAGGAAGAGGTTGATACATTTTCTCATGGGGCTAGATGAAAGCTATGCTAATATCGAGGTCGATTCTACTTATGTACCATTGCATTACAGCTTGCTAAAGCATACAAGATGATAAGACAAGAGGAGAAACAAAGAGGGCATTCTATCCAAACCCTTCTGTCGCTTTCTCATCATATTCCAACAGCACATCAACAATGGTCAATCATCCTACTCTTCGTGGTCAACATCTAGAAACAATAACTTCAATTCAAGGTACACCCAAGGCCACAAACCGAAAGGAAGAGTAATTTTAGGATCTGGTGTGTTTTGTAAACTGTGGAAGAAGGACATCACAAAGAGGAATGCTACAAGCTAAAAGGATATCCAGTTGGCCATCCATCGCATGGGAAGTACAAGCCACCGGTTGTGAAACATGTGAATGAAATCAAAGGAAAACAATCAACTCAAGAATGGGACGGTGATTCTAGCTCATCTACTCAATCGCCAGACAATGCAAGCTCAAACAACTCAGATGGCACCACTGAAGCAGTCTTTGTGAGGATGGATCAACTCCAAAATCAACTCAATCAGGTCATGTTAATGATGGAACAAGCTCACCAGAATCCTCCATATGGTATAATTACATCTATCTCTATTAGGAGACATAAGTTTATTGCATCTGTCATGATTAAGTTCAAGGCTGCTTGGGTTGTAGATAGTGGAGCAACTGACCATATTTGCATCACATTAACCATCATGCATAACATTATAACTTGTAATCCACCAATCATAATCACACTACCAAATGGACAACACACACAAGTCACCATCTGTGGATCAGTGAGGATTAATAAAGACATCACACTCACCAATGTTTTCTATGTACCCTCATTTTCATACAACCTTCTATCTGTTAGCACCTTGACCAAACAAATGCCCATCACTGCTATTTTAACATCTCTATCATGTTACTTTCAGGGTCTCAACAAGAGGATTGCTCATGGCAACCTCTCGTGATGGCTTATACATCATCTATCCGCACTCACCCACACCTCAACATTCACCCGTCATTCTCAACACCACATCCGATCAAACCAAATTATGGCACTCAAGAATGGGACATCCCGCTTTCAGACTCTTAAGAAAATCAAATGTATTTCACATACTTGTAATGATACTTCCATGCTTTGTAATATCTCGCCTTTAGCTAAACAACATGCCTTACCATTTTCTTTAAGTTCTACACATGCTTCACAACCATTTGCTCTCATTCACATTGACCTATGGGGTCCATATAAACACTCAACACTGAATAAATGCACATATTTTTTAACCATTGTGGATGATTTTTCAAGAGGAACATGGACCTATTTATTGCCAAGTAAACATCATGCAACCTCTCAAATCAAAGCCTTTCACTCTTATGTACAAAATCAGTTTAATCAAAACATCAAAACCATTAGAAGTGACAATGGCACTGAATTCATTAACACACCTTTCTCTGATTTCACTCAACAACATGGCATCACACATCAAACCTCATGTCCCTATACACCTCAACAAAATGCAAGAGTTGAAAGGAAACATAAACAGTTACTTGAAATTGCAAGATCTCTGAGATTCCAAGCAAACTTTCCTATTCATTTTTGGGGACAATGTATTCTCACTGCAACATATCTTTTAAATAGACTTCCTTCCAAACCCCGAACAACAAAAGTCCTTATGAATGTTTATATGGTACTCCACCATCTCTTGATCATCTCGGTCATAGGTTGTCAACCTATGCTCATCAACACTTCTTCGATAAATTTGCAAAGAAGAGCAATTCCATCTGCTCTTGTTGGTTACCCACCCACTCAAAAAGGCTATATTCTTTACAACCTTGAAACTCATAAATTTTTCACAAGCAGGAGTGTCACATTCCATGAAACTGTTTTTCCCTTTCATAACTCTCCACATATCACTTCACCAAATCATACTTCTTCACACCCATCATCCACACATACAGCACCAACTCAACCTCCACATTATAACATCTCTACATCTTCTACTTCATTGAATTCCACCCCCACCAATACTTCAACCAACCACCTCTTCTACTACTAGCTCACTTCCCACATCCCCTACCATCACCGTACCATCTTCACCGTTCTCACCGATCCCACGTACACACTCAATTCACCAACTTGAACCCTCTCACCTATTCCACCATCCATCTCTCCTCATTCGAACCTTTATCATCTTCACCAATCCCGACAATCCAATTCCATCCAAACAACCTAGAACATCAACGAGACAACTAAACTTCCCACCAAACTTCAAGATTATCATCTTTCACTTCCCAAGTCTTTAACATCCAACAAACATCATTTCATCAATTTTATTAATTATAACAACATCCATACACCTACAAACGGACATCTCATATGCACAATTAATCATATCATAGAACCTCGGTCTTATACTCGGCAGACTAAGAACCCAGCTGGTAGAGGCCATGAACTTAGAGATCAAGGCCCAGAGGACAACAACACATGGGAGGTTACTATACTTCCTCCGTGCAAGACTCCATAGGATCTAAATGGGTCTACAAGATCAAATGCAAGGCATATGGGACTCAGAAAGATACAAGGCCAGTTGGTAGCCAAAGGTTACACTCAAAAGGTGCATTGACTATCATGAAACCTTTGCACTGTAGCAAAATGGTATGATTAGAGCACTACTAGCGTTGCGTTCAATCTCAATGGCACATTGCTCAACTAGATATCAACAATGCTTTTCTTCATGGTGATCTCAATGAAGATGTGTACATGACCTTACCACTGTGCTATTCGGCTCCCAAACACAGTGTTTGCAAACTTAAAAGTCTCTATGGTCTCAAACAAGCTAACAGACAATGGTTCATCAAGCTCACTACTTTTCTTCTTTCTCTTGGGTTCACAGAGCTATGCGATACCTCTTTATTCACCTTCAAGAAAGATCACCTTGATGACATCTTGATCTATGCCTAATCTATGTTGATGACATCTTGATCACCGCAACAATACTACTTTTATCACACAAATCAAGGAACAACTTCATCATGAATTCAGATTAAGGATCTTGGTCATCTTAGTTACTATTTGGGTATTGAATTTTCAAAACTCCTCGGTCTTGTCATGACACGTAGGAAATATGCTCTGGAGTTGGTTAATACTGCTGGTCTGCTAAATGTTAAACCTTCAACTACACCAATTGATCCATTAGTCAAACTAAATCATGATGATGGTGAACTACTTGAAGACTCTAGTCTCTACAGAACTCTTGTTGGCAAACTGCTCTATCTCACCATCACCAGACCAGACTTGGCTTATGCTGCACAGACATTAAGTCAATTCACACAAGCTCCAAGGACTTCTCATCTTCGTGCACTCATTAAAGTTCTAAGGTACATAAAGGGTAGTCCCGACAAGGCATCTTCTTTCCTCATACCACTTCTACTGACTTCATGCCTATTGTGACAAATGACCGGGCTAGTTGCATTTTTCAAGGAGATCTGTTTGTGACATTGTGTTTTCTTAGGTTCTTGTCCTATCTCTTGGCAATCTAAGAAACAATCGTTGTTTCGGATCATCTCTGAACAGAATATAGGGCTCTAGGCGATGTTACTTGTGAACTCACATGGCTAAGATGTCTTCTTAAAGATTTGGGCATATGTTACTTCTCCTATACCCATTTATTGTGATAATTCATCCGCCATTGCTCGCCACAAACCCAATACAACATGCAAGGACAAAACATATTAAAATTGATTGTCATTTTGTTAGAGACAAAATCAAGGTGGAGTTGTTTCACCCAAATATATCTCCACCAAAGAACAAAGCTGCAGACTTCCTTACCAAAGGCTTATCTAAAGCTCCTCATTATCATTGTTTGTCCAAGTATGGCATGTGTGATCCCTACACACCGCCAACTTGAGGAGGGTAAAGGCTTATCAAGCAAGCTCAAGTTCTAAAGTCAATAGCTTTACATCAAACCTGTTAATAAAAACTCTTCTATACCCAATTTGTTATCAGGGCGCCCCAACCCGTATACAAAACCCTCCCACGCTTTAAGATGGTCAGTCTTGAACACATGCCTAATTTTCATGACTCAATTGTATTAGCTTGTGTTTTAGAATGGTTTGCGTATATTAAAAAGCGAACAAATTTATAATGAAAAGCTACTAGTGACTTGAATAAAGCACTACGTGTGTAAATGAACAAATATTATAAGAATACGTGTTCAAGGTCAATGTTTAACTTAACTTTTGATTAAATTAGATGTGATATTGTCAGATAGTATACGAGTACAATAAAACAACATACTTAATCTTAAAAATTAGGATGCTAGTTATATATTTTATCTCTAACTATCATAAAACTTGAAACAAGAAAATCATTTAACCACTTAAATTTATCTTAACAAAATATAAATATAAGGGAAAAAGTCACTAAATAGTAATCAAGTTTTACTAGTGTTCCATTAAAGTCACTCAAACTTTTTTTGCACTTGAAAAACCACCCAAGTTTCATAAGTGTTCTATTATTGTGTAACTGCTAGTTTTTTGCAAGTTAGAAAGTATTACATGTATTTTTTTGGATGATGTGTAAATTACATTGATGACATGGGCAAGAAACTATCATAAACAATATATCATTGACTTAAAAGTTGTTTAAAACCATTCAATTTTTCTGAATGACAGGAAACTACACGAGCAAACTAATCTGCGCTTATATGTGTATGGGTAGTCTAGTATATGGTTAGTCTAGTTACGGATATATGATATGATATGAATGCAAGAATCATGTTTCATGTAAGACGTCAACATGTTACTTAACCATAGCAAAGATAAATGCATTGATATTAGAGGCATGGTCATTAATTAGTTTCAAGAACTTTATTAACTTTACATGTCGATAATGATATTTGATGCCAAGTTAAGATCCATGTCATCTGTAAAATTTACACATTATATAAAGAATGACATGTCATACTTGGTAACTTGCAAAAAACTACAAATTACACAACAATGAAACACTAATGAAACTTAAGTGGTTTTTCAAGTGTAAAAAAAGTTTAGATGACTTTAATGAAACACTAATGAAACTTAGTTATTATTAGGGTGGGCAACATGTACATAAAGAAACATCATTGACTCTGAAAAGTCAAAACAAAAACAACAAATAACTTATAAACTCCTCATCGTCAACAACAATTCATTATTTTCCCGATCAACATGTCAACCAACAGCAGCGCCGCCACCGCCGCCGCAGCACGACGGCGCCGCATCGCCGAAAAAGGTGCAGAGCGTTTGGCTCTCATCACTGGCCGTACTCCTTCAATCTCATCATCATCATCATCACCAGTGGCTCCACCTATCTCTGGTATATATGTTTCATCTAGTTTTACTGTTTTATTTAGTTAGTTAAATATTTTATAGATCTGGTTTATTAATTATTGTATTATGTGATCGATTTATTTAGTTAGTTGAGTTATGTGAGAGTGTGAGAAGTAATTGGTTGGAATTAGGTTTAAGTCGAACACTTGCGACGAACTCGAAGGACTTATAAGATTTGTTTGGGAAAAGCAGGATCAGATAGTCAGTCAGTTGTAACAGGATGCAATGTAGGAAATAGTGTTTGGAGATGATGCTTGTGCTATAACAAAATACAATGATCAGACGAGATTTATTATTTGCCGATTCTGCTTATCTAGGGATTTACGAGGTAAAATAATAGAATCAGACAAACAGTTTGAATAAGCAACTCCCAAACTGCTTATCAGCATAAGCAACTTGCTTCTATCCTAACATTAATAGGCGGCCACAAACAACCCTTCTAATAGATATTGAAATCAAGGTGAATTGAATCTTATGAGAGATTTCTGTGCAAAATTTATGCATTCATTGTTTTTGTTTTGTATGTATATAAGATAAACTAGAATCGCAATGGTGGAACTTGGAACTTTGAAGCATTCATACCAAAAGTTATTCAAGTAATTGGGTCTGTGTGATTCACCTTTGATAAGTATTCCAACTCCCGAGGCCATCAATTCAAAATTACATCATTTTCCAGTTTATTCTAAATTACCAGTGCACTGGCCGGTGAACAGGAGTAAGATTGCCAGATTGGAGAAAAGGCCATCTGTTAAACTGAAATATGGAGGAATGGAGGAGTAGACGAGTAGTTTTATATGAAGTAATTTATTGATTGTAATTTGTATCTTGGTTTGATGGAATTGATAAATGACACCCAAAATGCACATAGTTGTGGAAAATTAACTAGTGACACTACTTATCCAACCTAGAGAACGAATTATGAGAAGCAATGTGAGGCCATAGTTTCCATTCAGTGGTCTTTGCCTACACTTTATATAGAGTTTGCAGTTTAGATTTTAATGCCACATTTTGTGTTCTTCTAGTTATTATTTGATATAGTGGTTGGTATTCTATTGTTTTATCATTTATTATCGTCTGCAAAGAGTTTATACTTTATAGCAACGTTTTATGGTATGTTTAGTTGACATGTGGATTTCATAGTAATTGGCTCGTTTATGCAGATGAAAACACTGATTCCTCTTTAAAGAATGATACTCCATTAAGCAACGAGACTGCTGCCGATGATGTGGCGAGTGATGAACAACCAATATTGCACAATTCCGAGACAAAATTTGAAGCCTCTGCAGAAACATCTCTTGAGCCCAGAAATATTCAATCATTTCTCGACACTTTAACAGAACAGGACCCATCTATCTCTACTTCAAACAGGTCACAAAATCCCAGATCACAAACCCATTTTCATCAAACATTCAGCCCTAAACGATTACGACCTGCCATTAAGGCATCAGAAAATACCCGAGCATACTGTGCTGTCGTAATGGCCCTGTTAGTTCTCTTATCATATGCAGGCTTCCCGATTCTGGGCAGTTGCTTTATAAAAAACATCATACTTTTCAGGCCACTTTTTCTACTTTTGGTGACCAATATAACCATTGTGGTTGCACCTCTTCTGCTGGAAAAAGTCAAGCAGATAGAACGAAGGGGCTCTTCAACAGGTGATGCGGGTTTTGGCAATAATATAGGTACGGTTTTGGAGTGGGGTATGTTGATGAAAACTGGTTCAAGTGCGTTGTTCATGGATTGTAGCATTTATTCAGTAATAGTCATTTGTGGCATGTCCTATATGTTGAGATTTGGTTGGTAGAATTGTGTTTTTTTGTTTGATCAAGTGTCAGATACATATGTTTGTATGGGTATTAGCAGTTATACTGTTGAATCTTGAATGCTTTGTGTATTTAGTCTTATTCACACAATACTTATGGATTACCCCGAGTGCATTGGGGTCCTGGGGGCATTTTACGGACAAATTGTGTCGCACATTAAATTTGTTGTATCGTTTTATTTCCTTAACCAGGTATGTGACATGTACTTGGCTCGTATGTGCTTGTTATGTAAGAAAATAACGGTGCTCGTATATGGTTGGGGTGGATTATGTGACATGAGTTTGATCAAATCCTGCTATTAATATTTTCCTAATGCATTTGAATGAGACCTTTTGCAGCACACTTCATGTAGATCAACTCATGGTATTAATAATTTCTTTAAGCATAAAAAATGACCATATGATATAACATGAGATTTTTAGTATTACAATTCATATTGATCAACTCATGGTATAACATTTTCCTAATGCATTTGAATGAGACTTTTTGCAGTACACTTCTTGTAGATTAACTCATGGTATAATATTAAGTTAAGGAGCGCATTAGATTACACACTTTGAATGCTTTTCAATCTGCAATGAATACTTTCATATTATGACTCGAAGAAAATTAGAGATGCATACAAATACTTCCTTTTGAAGTTCACTTTAACCAAAGAGTGAGTTCTATGCTAGGAGGAATTATACTTCACCCAAAATTTCTTAACTGGTAGTAATACAAAAGCTTTATTACAATACTCATCTCTAAAGAAGTTTGAAAACATGATAAAAATCTGTAACTTCTGCCCGCCAACATCACTTCCAAGATTTCCATAAACATCTAAATGAAAATCCCGACTCAAAATCCATACCATAACATCAGATCCCAAGTCCCAATTGAGTAAAGACAACTGTTTATAAATTAGCAGCCAGTTCATCATGATGTGTTCCTTCAACATCTTCACTCCCCTCCTCAATTTGCTCATGTTTTGGGGACCAACCGTACGCCTCCCTTCTTGCATCCCTACGAGAAACTGTTTTTTCAATTCTCATTTGTTTAAATTCCTCTGCAAGTTTGGTTTCTTCTTCTTGTGGAAAGAAAATGACTTGCATGCCTCCAAGCTCTTCATACATTTTCTCGATCTTGGCTTTCCATAGAAGTCCCATTTCTGTGTCCATTTTCTTGTATGGTGTTTTTAGCAAGTACTCGTCGATTCCACCTGCTTTGTCTATGCAACGGATAGCGTGTGTTGTTACTTTCACACGAATGTGACGATCAAGAATGTAGCTGAAGAGTCTCTTTTCTTGTACATTTGGCTTCCAGTTCCTTCGAGTCCTATAAACCACAATATTAATCGATAACATAAGCTAATGTCCATATCATAATGAATATTTTATAAGCTTAGGAAATGATTTTATTAGCAAAGGGAAGGGTTGTATGCCAAAAGAATAGCAATGTTGTTTTATTTTATGAATGGTCACTAATTCAGTGTCAAATAAATCAGAAAATCAAATGACTATAATAACCTTTGAAGCATAACTTGAAGCCATTTTCAGATGATGGTTAGTAATATTCATATCATAAATCACTGTCTATGCAAAAAGCACGTTATATGTCAAAGCATAGCAATGTGGATTTCTATGGTTATACTCCTACGACCTACACAACTGTATTAACAGGCACTTTGGTAGCCTCTTGAACTTGAAGGCCCTTGTCTTCAGCCAAACAAAAAGGTTGGTTTGAGTTGTACAATTGAAATCAATTCGCCCTAATAAAATGAGCAAGTCGTGAAACAATTAAAGACTACTTTATCGATGGTGAGAGACTGAGAGCCAAGCTTAAAAAATGTTACAAGATGGTTTAAGATATTAAGGTAAACACAGACAGTAACATAAAACCATAAAGATGATACTAGAGGGAGTGGGGCCGCCCTTTACTAGGTGCATCATGCATGGAATCTGCCAAATATCCGTTAGAAGTACGAGATAGAAGTAGTATTGAACATGCTATTATTAACAAAAGCTACAGCACCACAATAAGTTGTTCTAATAGTGTTGTTCTAATATAGGCAATGCTTATTAATGTTCCTTTACACCAACTTGTGAAATGGGAACAAGACATAAAAGCCAAACTCACAAAGTTCCAACAACAAAGGTGTAGTCTTTATGGATTAATACACAGTCATCTCACACGCACAGTGGCACACCTCACACACTATTATAAAAAAGGTTTGGTTTAGATTTAAAACATGCAAATAAGCTAGAAAAGTAACGAAGTGAGACTCGGCATTATCTTTTTCATAAGTGTCTAACATGGTAACTTTCTTCCATCGCTATACTTTCTTGTTCTGTTATCTTTAGTTATAGCTTATCCTGTTGAAGCTACCAAATGGACCTTGTAGCTATACTACCACAGAGAACTGACTAAAGAATTGCTATAACGAAAGATAACAGAACAAGAAAGTATAGCGATGGAAGAAAGCTACCAGAACTAAAGAATTGTTATAACTGAAGATAACAGAACAAGAAAGATTAATACACGGTCGTCTCACACGCACACTGACACACCTCACACACTATTACAAAAAAGGTTTAGTTTATCCTGTTGAAGCTACCAACTGCTACAAGGTCATTGGAGATTTGGAGACCTTTGTGATAGTAACTCTTGGTTGTAGCCATACTATCACATAGAACTGACTAAAGTTACGTATCAGGTTTTTAAAAAGCACCAACTACTAATTTCTATTGCTAAAAAATTATTACTTAGCCTGATGCTCAAATAAAGAATAATCCAACCCATGTAGAACTGCACTGAAACCCGTAAGTGATAGCTTAGCAGTCTTTACATAATATCTCCCAACAAATATAAAGCCAACATCATCAAAGTTCACTTACAGTAACTAAAAGATAAAATATCTCCACACCATAGCCCCTGTCCCCGCCACACACAAAAAATGTTGCACAACGAAATATAATCAAATAACTACATCCTAACAGAGTTTTGACCTTCTAATAACTGAAAACAAAGAAAAGGGGGTGCTAGGATTGCGGTTTGAAAGTGATTATCGGATTATAACGTTTTCAAGTGGCACAACCATTTCCTACTGTTTAACATAGTAAAAGTGACTCTAATCAATAACTTATTTAAAGGTCATACAACCTATTACTAGAAGATTCGAACTACAATAGCTGAGGAAACTATTGTTCCTAGGCAAATGCCAATCAAAATTAGATTAACTAGACCTCGTGTTTTTGAACAAAACCAACTGCTAATTCTATTACTAAAAAAAATGCTACTTACCCCAATGCTCACATAAAGAATATTTAAACCCATGCAGAACTCCACTGAAAACAGTAATCCCAAACATATAGCTCAGCCGTCTTTAGATGATTCCGAAAGCCCCAGCAAACAAATTAGTGTCATTATTATGCTAAACACCTATCACTTCTACAAACATATAACTAGCATAATAAAAGTTCATTGACAACAACGACAACAAAAATAACGTCTCCATACCACAACAACCCCCCTGCCACCCCACTCCAAGCCACTCCACCAATACTCACACACTCAGAATCATCACAGATAACTAAATCCGTACATATGCCACCATCATTTCTTAACAACTAAAGCTAAGTCAAAGGAGTGTTTGGGACTGCGTTCCGCAAGTGAGCATCATATTATCCATTCCAAGTGGCACAAAACCATTTCCTACCGTTTTAAATAGCTAAACTAATCCTACTAATCTATTCATTCAAGGGTCACGCAACCAGTCATCGATTATAGATAATCATCTAATGACTCAGGTATCATTTCAAACAAAAATCCATATAAACCAAGATTTTCCAAACACTAAAAAAACGATTGTCCAAAAAATTAAAACTTTATTAACCTTAAAAGTATAAAACAGATAATGAGTTAGAATACTAACTTGTTTCCACCTTTCTCACTAACATTATTACCAAACTGAATATGTTTTCCAGCAAATATCCCACGGTGGGCCCTACCCATCACCACTTTTCTATCAGGCAAACATTTCTTCAACGACTCTTTAACTCCTGCTTCCAAATTCTTGTCACCACCTATCTTTTTCATTATCTTTTTCACCATTTCATTTGATCTAAACGCCATTTTTCTCAACTGGGTGTTTGGTAAAACTGATAAAGATTTGATTTTTAGGGTGTTTGGATCAAGATTTGATTGACTGGTGTATTTGGGGGTTTTAGGGTTTTCTTCAATGGTGGTAATTTCCTTTTACTATCGTTAGTGCCTAGTGGTGTTGTTTTATGTTGCATAAATGGTCCTCGGTAATTGCATTTATGCATAGTTTACACAATAAGTTCTCTATTTTAACTTTGTTGCACTTAACCTAGACACGACTTATTTAACTTGTTTATCTAAAGGACTTGGCGGGTTAAATTTGTTACACGGGAGTAAATAAGGGGCATGTCGACCTGCTTAACTGATATAACCCCTTTACAAAAATCATAAAAATAATTTTGTTTATCCTTAAAAAAAACTTAAACGGGTTGCTTATTGGACCCATTCAATCGACACTAACTCAAACACGACGACCTTTTAATATACGTTTTAAATGAGTCGACCTGAATATGACCCAAATCATGTTTATAACCACTCTTAAGTTGATTATTTTTGTTTCGAAACCATACTTTTCTGATTATCTCTAGTTATTTTTCTTTTACAGTTTCAACGACTTTTCCCTAACCCGCGAGTTGTTGCGTGAGCATTGTGTCGATGCTTAGAATTGTACGGTTAAGACATATTTAATTAAGAAGTTTAATACATAAGTGTAATTGATACATGCGCTTCACCGTGTGACCATTGGTTCTAACTTTCAAAATGTGGCATTAATATATAATATGTCCTAGTACGAAGTTTAGAGTTATGGTGTAATGCTTGGTGCCAAATACATATTGCAGCTAAATAAGGCGGAGGAACATGTAAATAAAAAAGCAATATAAGTTTTGCGATATTGTTCATCGCTATTCATGTCGAAATGCATCCATCATAGTCGATTTTACAGAGGCACCATGCAGACATATGATATGTATCTAACGTTTCTTGCATGGAGCGCCAAATCCATAGATCCATCAAGATGGAAGCTATATGATTCCGCATTTCCTCGAACTTTATTGATCGTAATATATCGCTCCTGAATACCAATTAAAGCATATAGAAGATCATCGATCACAATCAGTTCATGCACATATCAAGACAAGTATATAAACACATCATTGCAAACATCCTAAGTTTTGGTTCTCAAGTTATATACGATAGACGTAGATCCTCTTTGGAGGGTCTTGTAGAACAATGTTATGGTTAACAATGTAACAAATATAGATCCAGCTCTATATACCATTGCATGATATTTTCAGTTTCTATGAGAAGGTGATAATCGGTGTTAATTACACAGAGAAACTTTAAACACAAATTTTCTCTATACTAAATCAGCAAGTCATGAGCATAGGCACCCTAAAACTAAAGAAATATGGTTTTAACCCACTGCTTATGCAATTCATTCTCGCTTAAAATACAAAAATCCGACAAACTGATAGAAGCCAAAAGAATGTGTTCATTTTGCCTGCCACATCAGCTTTATCTCTCCAGCGACCTACAAGCGACTTTTTGCCACAACAGTGGCGACCTTCATTTTTTTTAAAAAAAAAGAAAAAAAGAAAAGAAAAATCCTTGCATGTATCTAAAACTTTTAAATCACAACACCAAATTTGGCTCAAACTCCATTATTAGCCAAATATTCGGATAGCCTATTAAACAACCCAAAATGAAATGTATTATACTTTGCAACCCAAATTTTTGGTTAATAAGCCCATGTCCAAAATTTTGGTTAATATAACACCACTAAACTTACACAACCATAAATTTACTCAACACATACACGCCTCTACCTACCTTTTTCACTCCAAAAAATGCAGTCAACAAGAGTCATCTTCCTTATCACTCCATTAACAAAACTAAACGTCGCCCTTAAAACAGACGCACCTCCTAAATATTTTTAATTTTTTTTATGAATCAAATGGTAACTTTTATATGGGTGAGTGGGAAGTTTTGTTGTTATGCGTGTGTTTATATCGATCGGGCAGGCGACCTAAATAAATAAAAAAAAGCCTCGATTGATTTCCGACCAATTTACCACAACAAGGACGACCAATTCACCAATAGGTCGATCAATACAAATTTCCATTACTGCGCTTAGCCTAACATCCAGTCCCCTCTTCCCATTATTCTTTCTTCGCGAAGACTTTTATTCGATTTACATCTACATGAATTTGAATAAATTCTTGTTACATTTTCTAACTAAATTGACATAAGATGTACATTCTCCTTCACTTTAAACCTTAACTTATCACCTATATAGTGCAGTTAAAATCTCAAATTTGAAGTCGTCATTACTTTTACGCCTTTTACGCCTAATCCACTTTTGTGTGTTGTGTTGTGTCTAGATTGGGTCTTCTTCTTCTTACTCTATCTTTTTCTAGTCTAGAGGTCTTGTTGTAACACAAATACTTAAAAACTCTCATTCATTTGTAAAGTTTTATCTGGGTGCAGATAAGCAAGTGTGAAAGTCTTACTCCGGGTGCAGAGAAGCATTGTAAAGTCTTGTCCGGATGCGGATAAGCAAGGGTGTAAGAGTCTTGTATCGGGTGCGGTTAAGCCTTGTACTAGGTGCGATCAAGTATGGGGTTGATATTCTTTGGTGGAAGTCTTGTAATAGGTGTATGAGTTCGCGAGGTCTTTGTAGGTTCATCCGGGTGCGAAACTCCGTCAGGTGCTAGCTCGGGTTTGGGTGCATATCGATTAGAGCTAAGTTGTACTGTTTATCCATCGCAAGATTGGTACTAGTGAACAATATAGGTATCGAGTATGCGCAACTAGACGTATGGATTATCTAACCCCTTCATTTCGAACTAGTATAAATCTTGTGTTTGTTCTCTCTTTCTTCAACTCTTTACTTATAATTTATAGACTAAAATACACCGTTGGTCCCTAAACTTGTCTCGGAGGATCGCGATGGGACGAACCTCGCCCTTTTCATCGCCACGGGTCCAAACATTGGCCATTAAATGCCGATTCGCCCTTGACCGTAATGGGACGGTCAAACCGATTTCTTCGAGGTATTATAGACCATTCACTTTTTGACCCAACCTAGTTAAAATGTAACCCAACCTTCAACCATATATGTATGAACGAGCAAGAGTGAACCCTAAAATACAATCAACACACATTCTTCCCAAAGCAAAGAGAAAACAATAATGGCACAAAACGATAAGGGAAGGGTTTGTTGAGTTCGTTGAGGAAAACAGACAGTATGAAATGAAAAGCGTTTGGGTGTTAAGAAGGAGAAGGAAGAGGATGACATCTTGTTATCAAAGTTTAACGATTTGGGAGAAAGGATTACAAACCTCGAAATTTTGTTTAAATATCTTAAGGAAAGGAAGGAAAAGAAGGAAAACGATGATGGGAGAGTTGTGGGTCTAGCTAAGTGTATGTTTAGATGATAGTAAACATTTGTAGTTCTTGAGAACATGTAATCGATGAATAAAGTTTTGTGATCTTATTTAAGTAATTGTGTTTGAAATCGTTTTGCATTTCTTAATAGGTTTGACTTACCCAAGTAAGTTACAATTTGTTGGTTTTCATAAGTTTGTTTGACTTTGGTAAGTCAAAATTCAAGATGTTACAATACACCATTGTCAATACATTGTTGTTTAATGCTAAAGCGTTTGCATTTTGAACCCGTGTTTTGAAACCATCACTGTAATTTTTCCGAAAGGGGTGTTTGGTTTTTTTGAACAATTGTTGCCGATAAAAGGGGCCGTTTGGTTTAGCCGATACAAGCGGATGTTTTATTTGATACATTATGATTTAGTGCCAAAGTATTTGCATTTTCACCACATCTTTTTAAACCATTGCCTTTGCTTTTATGGATACAAGGGGTGTTTGGTTCTCTTGATTAAACTTTTGTCGATACAAGGTCCTGTTTGGTTTTGATGATACAAGGGCTGTTTGGTTTTATTGATATAAGGGGATGTTTGGTTTTGTTGATACTAAAAGCACTAAAATACACCCAATATCACAATACAAGAACAGATTAAACAACACATAACCCAAATGATATTTTATCATTAATAAAGTCCGTTAAACATCATAACCAACTACATCAAATCTAATTTACATACCCTTTATAGCAAAATTATCACCCAAAGACGGCCTTTATCTACCCCATGGAAAACCAAAATTCGTGCATTATGTTAAGCCATTTTCTTAACAAACTGTTGGTTGAATCGAATACCTTCATCCGTTTGACCAACAACTGTATGAGTTGGGCAAGTTGGTTTGTGTGCCTCGATTGGATTTTGTTCACAGATCCACACATCAAGCACAATTCCACGAGGTCCCGAGCTTGATTCTCTTGAATCGCCTCCCTACGCTTGATGATTCGTGTCTTCAGATGTTGAATGCATCAAGAACTAGCTTCCTTAGAATCCCTTCTTGGGCGCCTCTTCTTCAAACCATATAGCCATACGATCATTGATTTGGCGAATCACCACCTCCATGAGTTCGTTTAAAATGGGAAATCGCCATTGGAAAGTTTTGTGTGTGTGGAAAAAGTGGTAGATGAGTTTATCGTTTGGTGCACTAGTTAATATCGTCTCCGGTAAGAGACGGTGAAGGGTCTAATAGTTACTTTGTTGGAATCACTCCTAAATCTTAATTCAAGTGTTAGTTACTCATATGTAATAGGTAGCTTAATTATGGCCTTTATGTTTGTTATTAGCCTTAAGCTTATGTAGAAGGCCCATGAGCTTAGGCCCAAGCCCATAAAGGAAAGGATGGGAACTAGGAGTGTTGCCCTAGCTTCCCTCCTATAAATACTCTTGTAAACCTTCATTTGAAGGTTGGCTGTTCAATGCATTTCTCTTTCACACTCTACGCCTAACCATCATAGTTTATACGTGTGTGTTTGTGTGTGTATTGTTCATCCGCCACTCTATCTCCTCTCTATCTCTTTCTAGTAAGCTTGTGTTGTAAAACTAGTGACCTAACATTGGTATCAATCGCCTAATAGTTGGGTGAAAGTATTGTTTGAAGTGAGTTTTGGTCTCACGCTTAACTTACTTGTTCCATAACTTTGGCTTGCTTAAAACGCATTTTTACACTTTTATTCCAAGATTCTTGTACTTTCAATGTTATAAGGTGTTAAAATAATCATGCTTTTGGCAAAAGTTTCAAACTTTATCGTGGATCATAGTTTTAAGCTTGTTTTGTTCAGAGATTGTCGTTCTACGCGTAACTGCTTAGCCATTTTGATTCATCAAGGTTCACACTTTTGTGTTATTTTGGTGATATTGAAGCTATTCCATAACAAAATCGGTTTAGAAACATCTTTGGGCAAAAGTCATCTTACGAGTAGGATTACGCGTATCAAAACCCTAATCTTACGCTGTAACTTTATCCGTGGTTTGATCTTCGATTTCGTTGTTTATCCGTGTTTTCTTGCTTGGATAAGCCTCGCAACACGTCGACTTTGGATATCTTTTGCACCGTGATAGTGTAAAAGATCACTTGGGATAAAACCCTAAAATTACGCATAAGCATAAAGCTTACACGTAGAAAATCCCACGCATAAGATTTATCTTACGCATAAGCCTAGTCTTACGCATAAGGTAATCCTACGCCTAAGTTTCACGCCTAACTTTGTGTCACGCATAACTTTAGTGTCTTTTTCTACTTACGCGTAAGCTAAACCTACGCGTAACTCTTGATTGTTACGTGTAACTTTGGTGTTTTTTACGCATAAGTGCTACTTGGTTAATTGTGATTTCTACGCCTAAGGATACTTCATCAACAAAGGTTCATTCGACTACAAAGATCCATCAACACAAGTTAAAAAAAAAAATAAAAAAAAAAAATAATTTTGAGTAAAATTTAATTTTTGGCGGGAAAATTTGAGTAAAATTTAATTTTTCAGGGAGACTAAACGTTCAATTTTTACGAGATTCAAATTTTGGTTTAATTGTGAAAATTTTGGTCAAAATTCAAATTTTGGGCCCAAATTCAAATTTTTCTGTAAAATTTGCGCAAAATTGTCATAACTCAAAATTTTCGTACAACCTTAGAATTGAATTTTATAGTGAATTTCAAATTTTAGAGTCAAAATTTTCAAAATTATTTTTGAGGAAAATTGCAATTCACTATATCGACCTTCCGTGTGCTATATCGACTTTGCACCTTTTCTTCTCTTTGATTCTTCTCAGGGAGTGAAATGGATTACGATCATAAAGATCCATTTGTGGCATTGAAAGAAGGATACATGGCTCTAGCTCGCATTGAAGCGCCGACATCATCAAATTCCGATATCCCGCAATCGCTCAAGGTGAAAGAGTTGATGTACATGAAAGGAATGCTCAAATGGACATGGAGAATGTTGTGATTATCATCATCGCTTGCATGCGGACAATGAGGTTGTAGCATTGAAAAGCGTGATGATGCAGCAGATCCGGAGAAGATATCATACTTAACTACGACACCGAGCCCAACTGCGGACGAAGAACAAATGGTTGAGGAAGATATCTTACCCACCTATGACACCGACACACAATGTATGGTCGAGGTACACCCATCGTTGATCATATTCTCGATCGCAAATGCGACACAACATACCGAGCAACCTGAATTTAGTAATGAAGGAGAGTTGACCGGTGTGTTGCACAATGTCCGCACAACTATCTCATGTCCGAGCCCTTACTTGTTAACAATTCAACTGAAACGTCAAATCAAACTCTAGAATCAAATCATTCTTCTCAAAGACCATTTCTCGGTTTCAAAAGATTTTTCAAAACTTGAGGCTCATTGCATCTCTCTTGAACTTAAACCGCAAAACAATGTTTTAAACTCGAGCAAAAAGTAAATCTTTGAATGAAAAAGTAATCGTGTGGATACATTAGTTAAAGAAAATGAGCATTTAAAGGCTCAACTTCAAGCAAAGGGCTCATGCATGTTGCTTTACTAAACAAACCGAGAAGATTCACCGACAAGAGTGTGGATACTAATTTTGCAAAACCAACAATCTTGGGAAATCGTCTCTACAACCTTTTCGGAAAACAATCAAGTAGTTAGACAACCAACCGCATTTAAATCGAACGCTCAAAATCTTCAAAACCACGGTTTCCTCCCAAGTTGTTGAGAATAATCATTTGATAAAACCACCACCCACATTCTGGCCTAAGAATAATGCTTCATTTTCATTATACTGTTTCGTTAAACCTCAACTTGTGGTCGCTCCTCGCAAATCTAGGATTAGTTCGAACATCGTGTCTAAACCGAGCATTAAAATTAAACATTCATATGATTCAAATGACGATACAAGAACTATGATCTAGAAAAGGCTAGGAAAATGACACTTCTTCAAAAGGATGGAATCTTAGGTTCACGACCTAGTGTATCACCTTCGAGTGTACATCGAACACTACCGTAGTAGCAAACCAAAACCTGTTAACTCAACAAACAGCTAGAAATAAACCCGCTGATCTAAATGTAAACCGCCGATACCTAATAGGTGGATCCATATAGACGCACTCTTCCCAAAAGAAGTTTCAACATCCCCTAGATCTAACCTTAGATGGATACCAACGAGTATGATTTTCAAAACTGTTAGTCTTAGGTGGATTCCTACAGCAAGATACTAAGTAGTTGCACCAAAACAAGTGGGATACCAACAACATCCATCCCCGAGGCAAGAAAGGAAATCATCAAAATAGCATGTTCGGTGTCAAGAAGTTAATTGACACTACATCTTTATGTTTAACATCCGGAACCCGATTACACTTGGGGATCCATGTTTTTCTTCCTTGCTTCCTTATATTTTTCTATCATGTACAATGACTATGGCTCCTACCGCAAAACAAACAGAGGACCCGCTTCTCACCGTAAAAATATCATGATCCATCACTGCTCCACCATTGTACTTAATCGTCATGAATTGGAAATATTGCTTGCTCCTCTAGTTAAAGATTCGCCAAAAGTCATGCTTCGATGTATCGAATGTTTCATGCACAACCGATAATACTCTAATTTCATATACACAGAATCTACAACAACAATCGAATCTTCTATAATGTAAGATCAACCGCTTCCAACAACAATGTCACGGTGATGATCAATATTATGAACAGAAGTTATATCAAGAGTTGACTCTCTCAAAATATTTTTGGTACTTCACACTTGTTCGATCAATTGGACATACATGGTTTCATTGCCTCCTTATACATGGTTTCGTTGTCTTCAATTCATCATCAACATACGTGGTGTATGATTCTGAATCATTGAAAACATCGAGGGGGAGAGAGTGTGTAGGTGGTCATTGCTTCCTTGTTCTTCTACATGCTTCTTTGCGAAAACCCAATGCCTTCTTGAATTCCTTCAATTAGGGGGAAGAAATAAGACGATATGTGGCTCAAACGTCTCAATTTGGTGTTATCGTCTCAATTTCACGGGTGATCTTGTGTGAAGTTACCCAAATATGATGTTATGATGCCTCACACACGGTCTTGGTATCGAGTTATTGCATATTCACAGTGATTAGTATTCCGAAAGACCACAACACTCAGGGGAAAGTCGTTTCATTTCGTCTTTCATGGTTTGTTTGGTGTGATGCGTCTACATACATGAGAAGATCTTGTTGATTTCTGGCATGTTACCCTCGAACCGATTTTCCGCAATAAGTCGATTTTCTTTGTGTGGTTTATCGCTCACCTACAAATTCACCGCATACATCGAAACCTTCAAAAGTTAGAGGAAATGTAGACTTCATCAAAGTTTCAAATGCTAAAGACAATTGTCGGTTTGGGGAAACTAATTATGAAACTTCTTCATAATGGCTTCGAGTATAATGACTTAGAACCCGGTCACAACCGCTTAAACTTCCTCAACCCCATCATCACCGAACAAAGCCCCACTCACTCGTTAACAAATGGAAAGGTTATTTGCTCATTTGCTCGTGTGATATTGATGAACGTGCTCCGGTGTATCATTGCTCACGCCAACCCGATAATACTCTTATACCGATACACCCGCTACAACAACTATCGCTAGTTAGCACCACCGATTGACTCCACCACAACAGTTGAACAAACCGCTCCAACAATGATGAACCGGTGATGATATTCGAATGTTGCCCCACATGCGATTTTGATCCAAATGTTCTTTAACCCGTTTGCTAATGACATCGCCGCACACGATGTCGCGGAATCATCAACAAACCATTTGAATCCTCGAATCGCACAATGTATACCAACATCAACCTCTACACATCGATGGACAAAAGACCATCCTCGCTAATATTATTGGCAACCCGAATCAACCAATCGTTACAAGACAACGTCTTCACACATATGGTGAACATTGCATTTATGCACTCACTGCCCCGCTAATCTGAGCCTAAAAACATTAAAGACGCAATGACAAAGACAACCGGATTGAATCCATGCAAGAAGAACTCAATCAATTCAAACGCCTTGAAGTATGGGAATCTGGTTGAAAGACCAACAGGGTTTACGTCATTGGTCTAAAATGGATTTGGAAAAACAAATTGGATGTCAAGGAATCATCCCAAACAAGTCACGCCTAGTTGCTAAGGGTTATCGTCAAGAAGAGGAATAGACTTTGAAGAATCTTTTGCTCCGGTTGCTCGTCTTGAGGTATTCGGATATTTCTCGCTCATGGCTCATATGAACATGACGGTCTTTCAAATGGATGTCAAAACTGCGTTTCTCAATGGACAACTGAAAGAAACGGTTTATGTCACCAACCAAGGATTCGTTGATCCAGAGTGCCCGAACCATGTCTACAAACCGAACAAAGCTCTTTATGGTCTCAAACAAGCCCCTCGGGCATGGTACGATAAGCTATCATCTTTCCTCATTGCTAATAATTTCACCAAAGGTTGGTTGACCCAACTCTTTTATACAATATCACGGGCACATATCTTAATTGTTCAAATTTACGTGGATGACATCATTTTGGGTCGACACATAAAAAGTTTTCAACCGCTTTTGCAAAACTAATGAAGAAATTTTTGAAATGTCCATGATGGGTGAACTTACGCTCTTTCTAGGACCGCAAGTTCATCAATCACCCCGTGGTATTTTCTTGAGTCGGTCCAAATATGCCCTTGAATTGTTAAACAAATTTGGAATGAAAACCCGTGACACTTATGCCACACCAATGACTCATACCAAGAAGCTAGACACCGATTTACATGGGAAATTAGTGGACCCTACCAAATACCGAAGTATTATTGGGTCTCATGTATCTAACACTGCCATGAGACACGATATTGTATTTGCCGCTTATCTATGCTCCCGTTATCGATCGCGACTAATCGAAACCCACCTCTCGAGGCTAAAAGAATCCTCCGATACATCAAGGGAACCATTAACTTGGGATCCGTATCCAAAGGATTTCGGTTTGAACTAACCGCTTTTCAGACGTCGACCACGCATGATGCTTAGACTCAAGGAAAAGTACTTCAGAGCACTACAATTTCTTGGTGATAAACCGGTGTCTTGGCAATCAAAGAAGCAGGATTGTACATCGATGTCATCAACCGGCGAATATGTAGCCATGTCCGCGTGTTGTGCTCAAGTCATCCGGATAAGAACACAACTCAAAGACTATGCTTACGATTTGATGTAATCCCGATGTACTACGACAATCGAGTGCCATTGCGATCTCGCAACCCGATTCAAGACCGAAATCAAAGCACATCGATCCACGCTATCATTTCATCAAGGACCACGTGGAACAGTGCAGTTGAATTATACTGAGGCTGCAGAATACCAATTGGCGGATCTTCTCACCAAAGCCTTGCCTCCCGCTAGGTTTAATGAGTTGGTCCACCGGATTGGTATGAGGTGTTTGACTCAAGAGGAATTGGATGACCTCCTAAAAGCAGTCTTTAAAACCCGTCAAACACCAAAATCTCTTTGTAAATAATTTTCAAAACAAAATACAAAAATATAAAACTTGATAAAACAAGAAAAATATTCTTCTAATCTATTGGTTCTTTCAACATGGCAAGTACATTTTTTCGTCAACACTTTAATCTTTCAAAATTCAGATTTTTTCGATCAAGTGTTGAGGGGAGAAAATAATCACTTAACCTGCTTCAAAACATCTGTACTTGCATGTTATCATATCCCGTTGTTTCTTTTATCAATGGTGGTAATTTTATTGGTTCAATGACACCTCTGACTAAAATTTATAACCTTTCATCATTTTCTTAAGACGAGGGAAGTGTCATCAAAGTTATTTCCTAAAATCTTTGTTTAGTAACCATAATGGAAGTTAAATGGCTTTGTATGAAAAAGGAAAAGGTGGAGGGACCAAAACTCTCAAAATGTTAAAGTCATTTTAATAAAAACACTCTCCACCTAACTATTCCATCACATTTATTACTCACACCAAAAGGATCCTACGCCTAAGAATCGTTTGACAAATCCGTGTATCAGATCATCAATTTATCACGACATGGATGCTCAAATGAATATAGATGCACCAGAAGTTCTCACAATTGCTGACATCTTCCTTAATGGCTATCCTAGAAAGATTGGAAAGAACAACCTTAGGGTTGACTTTGAAACCCTCACATGCTCAGAATCTTCTTGTCTCATTGATGTGGATATTCTAAAGAATCATCCCTACCGTAACATGCTCTCACACTGCTACAAGATCGGAGATCTACATGCAACAATTTCGAATTCGATGCAAAGGATCAAGGGTCAAAATCTCATGATCAGTAACTCTCAATCACAAACAAGTCACCATCACTCATGCAGACTTACGGGCTGTTCTTCTCATTCTCGAAATTGAGCCAACCGACTTCTTTGCCACACCCATCGAGGAGACAGTTCTACAATTCTTGCTTGATATTGGCCATGATGAAGCTTCAGAGTTATCTCTAAGCATTCTCATGTGGAGCTTAAGAACATTCCTCAACCGTGGAGAACCTCTACATCATCATCACCAAATCCGCCTCGGTCGTGACGTTGGCTATGAGCATCCCAAGCTCATGGAACTACAGATCTTCCGTCATTAATCAACAAAAGGACATCGAAATCAAGTTAATCAAGTATGGGAAGACATGATGTCATTTCACAAGAAACTTGGCTCAAAGATTCCCTATGTTAGATACACAAAATTGTTGATCCAGAGAGCACTTGGACTTCATCCCGATATTCCACAAAGGCTCAATGACCCGCATAATCACGATATGTTGACCGAGCCTACCCTATCACCAAAATCAAGGAATCGTCTATAAAGAAACAGGTGCTGTGTTGCCCGATCACCCACTGACCGACGAAATCAAGAAGCTTGAAACGCATAAAAGGTATCGGTAGCGAAGAGAAGGCAAAGTTAGTCATCTCGATGAAAACCTTCCGAACACCTACCGGAGAACCGTAAGAGGAAGTGCTGGAAGTGCGAGAAGACTGAGAGAGTCAAAGGAACGTCCCAAAGAGAAACCTGCTCCAAAGAAGAAAGTTCCTCTCGGGAAGTCGTTCCTATTCCTACACCGAACCGCAGAGAAAGCTAATTGACGAGGACTGGAAGGTACCGCATCGATGAAGAGACTTTCACTCTAAAATGCAAGATGAAACCACAACGGTATCTAAACCTCTCGGTCCTCCAAATGAACATGGCAAAGTGGAAGACTCTCAGACTTGTGCCTTATGAAGAAAGCTCAGATGATGAAGAAGAGCAACTGGATACTTCATACAGGAAGAAGTTCAAAATCATTAGACTCCAACATGTTGCAAAGGAATTTGCAAAGGATCAAATGGGTGGCCCTGGCGGTTCAAGTGGTGCTGCCCACTCCAAACCATCTCCTGATGCGGTTAATCGACCCGATAAGGGAGCTGGTGCCACCACTCTTCTGCAACAACAACAACTCTTGGAGGACTCTATTGATTATGAGATTGAGGAACCAGCAAAAGAAAAGACTGAGGAAATACCTGCTGATGAAACTAAGACTGATGACAAGGCTAAGTCTAAGGAGGAAACCTCTGCACCTCCAGAGGACCCTGAACCTCCTTATGTCTCCTCCTCATCAGATTCATCATCTCACTCCTCACCACCACCATCTAAAAGATCAACCAAATCAACATCCAAATCTGTGAAGAAACCACCTCGATCTTGGATTTTCATACCATGAAAGAATTGTGAAAGTCATCCAACAAGTCGGAAAGAAGAACGCGTGCTCACGTGAAACCGAATTGGTTTCTTGACCAAATACAATACTTACATGATGAGAATGACAAGATGCGTAAAGAAAGGGAATTCGTTCAGAGTTCATGAAAAGTCATCGCCAAGAGGAACCGAACTAAATGATTGAAGGTTACACTAACAAGTACCTTCGGATATCGCTCCTAAAGTCACAAAGGAAATGTTTACCGACAACTATATCCAATCTTATGCGATAGCAAGCAAACTATAAGATCAACACCTTTAACCGCTCACAATCAATCCATCCGATCCCGTAGTTTTCTGGATAATGAATTGGTGGCCAAGCTCTCACACAAATGTCTAAACGATCCGGGACATTTACTTTATGAAGGAAAGTTGTTTCAAGCATTCGGATTACCAACTCCAAGAAGCATGTAGATTCAAGCGAAGGCCTAAACGCCCTAGAGACGATGAAGATAAGGATCAGGATAAGAATGATGAAGCTAAACGTCAAGAAGTTTGGTGAATCATCTTCTATGTTACCTCCTCTCCAACGGACTCCTACTCAACAAAGGTCTCCTCCCGTTCTTCATCGATAAACCTCGGGATTCTCGAGTTACCGCCTGCACTCGAAAACCCGTGAGTATTTTAAGTATACGGGTGGTGACGATGAGGAAGTCCGTGAGCCCCTACAACAACCCACCTCTCCCAAACAAGTTCGAAACCGTAATCCTCATCTAGGCCTAAGCAAAAGAAGAAGAAGGTGCCCATGGTTGACGCCGATCATGGCTAGATGACGATAAAACAAAGGAATTTGAATGGTTCTCACACTTGTTAACTCAACTCCTACCCGAAGAAGGTCAAGATCCGTAGACGGTAATACATTGGAGCATGCTAAGATTATGCAAGAAAAGTTCCATGTGAAGAAGATGACGAACCGAGTTGAGACGAATCAAGAATGAAGCTTTTCAACTATGGAAAGATAGCTCGAAAGTGCCGTCGAGGTCGAATATCACCTTGAAAACATTGCTAGAGCTATGTCTAACAACATGGATTGGCTCAACCTGTATAAACATCGACTTCACCAAACGGGACAACCCTCCATATTACACCGATCGGTCTAAACCACTACCAACGATCGCCAACCAGATGAACCTAGGATTCCATTCAGATATTTCTTCAACAAAGACTTGGAATTTCTTCTAGACGGTGGCGATGGATCAAGGAAATAAGCTACATCTTTGACACTTCCATTCCCAAAGCAGCCTATATACTCAAACCGCATAGCCATCGAGGAAAGAGCTACTCACTTGTTCTCCAACAAAGTGGAAGCATACGACCGAGATGCAATGTACGGATTCATCATTGGCGGAATGTCAATAATCTACTACGTGTCGCCAGGTCAAGTCTCAACATGCAAGTGTTCAAGATTAAGGATATCGTTGCCATCAAACACGTTGATCTTTCGACCAAATGGGACTACACTTTTCTCAAGAAGATTGTGGTCAAAAGGCAAGATGAACGGATTATGCATTCTCTCGGTCGACTTTGAGAATTTGTCTATCAACCACATTGAAGACATGTACCTTGCCAAAGTATGTGTCGCATGAGGCAATTTTCAAATCAAGTACAACGTGAATTCATCAAGTCAACGCTCATCTTCATCGACGCATAGTCATCAAAGAACGTAGAAGATCTCCAACTTGCGCTGAATCATATCGTACTAGTGTTAACTTCACTCCACCTCGCCTTGATCTTCCCGACATCAACCGATCTCACAATATACACTCATCAAGAAACCATTCGCCGTTTACCACAAAGGAACTTCAAACGAAATTGCTTAATGGCGTGTAGTGATCTTCACAAGTTTGGGATCACACTTTGAAGATGGTTAGGACGGATGGCTTATAATTTCAAGGATATACGTTAAAAGATCGGGTCTCCTAAGCGATGGAATTCTCGTGATAGAAGGGATGTGAGGAGGATCATCAAATGATTGATGAAAGGTTGTATAGAAGGATCGCCGTAACATTGGAAAGCCTTGTTGGTGGTCACCCAGATTAACATCACGGCTATCAACGCCTGCTCACACTCCCCGCAACATCACCGACTTCCTGGTACCCTTGAATCGCTTCTTTCATTATAAATTTGGATGTATGATTATATATGTGAATGGCTTGTGCACACATTACAAAGATGTACAACCCGTGAATTGTCAAGAAAGGACCCCGTGGTACGCTTGATTGCCACAATCCTTATAAAAGGAGCGAAGCTTACTTTTGAGTAAAATCTATCAAACCTTTCATTTTCAAGGTTTTGCTCAAAGGTCAAGTACTTCCCGTATGTTTTTCAAAACCTCAACCGCTTATATCACTGTTGAGGGGAGTATTTGAATTAAAACTTTGTTCACAAATTGTTCATAGTGGTCATCTTCCGCAACACTCGAAATGGTCATATTTATTTCAACTTTTCAAAATAACATTTTATATGCCATTTTTCGGGGGGAGAAAATTATGTGATAAGAAATATGTTGTGTAAATGCAAATGAATCTTTGTGTAATAGACTTAACCAACGAATTGACGGTACTAAACTGTTAGTAACTCGAAAAGACTTGTCCCGGACGGTAATAATTTCAAGCTAGTTCGCTAGTAATGTAAACGTGTCTCGCAAAGGACTTGTCCAAGTAGAAAGTACCATTCGAGAAACTCTTGGTAGACATGAACTCGACGGGTATGACAACCTTCGAGGTTTGTCTACACCTTCAAGGTAGTTATTAGAGCTAGTTGTCATCTAAAAGTCGACAATGTAACTCTTTAACTATGCAACGAACTGTGTCTCGCGGGATTGTCTATCTTGAGTTGATCAATTCAAAAGCTTTCTCCCACACAAAGGCGATTTTTGTCAAAACTCTAAAGCACATGTGGAGGGGAGTATTCTGCTAAAAGATAAAACTCTCACAAGTGGTTCAAACATGTTTTCATTTACAAACCCTTTGAGAGATTTTCTTGAAAATTGGTTTTATGGCAACATAGGTTAGTCATGGAGTGATAAGGTGACTAAGGTTAGAATAACTGTCTATGATCCGCCAGAGTCGGAGGGATCACCCAAGGACATCACAAATAGTTAGTACTTAGAAGTCCTTAGGTACGATTATAAAAGGAGAAAATGAGAATCGGAGAAAGAAGGAGTTGAAGAATTAAAAGAAATGCAAAGAAAAGGGTGAAAAGAAATAGCCCTCCAAATTATTCAACTTAGAATGAGATAATCGGTTCAATTCATATGCTATTGGTTGTCACTTTAGTGACGCCTTGTATTGAAGATTAAAAGTCGTCATGGACCCAGTGACGATGCACTAAACCTTCTTAGCCACTCAAGTTTCTCTCACGTGAGCTTGTTTCATTCTCACAGGAACCCCACGTAAACTATTGGCTTTCTCTTGAGATCGCCGGTATTGAAGAAGGAGACCCTCTCCCTAGTCTCCGCTCAGAAAACCAAAACGCACTATTGAGTCTAGAGCACGAGATTTGATCTGCTAAGCGGTCAAGTCTAACAGACTTAAAACGACTTAAACACAAATGCAATTAAAATCGAGGAATATAGGGAATTCTCGGTCGTTAAGTCCACTGAGGATGAATTGGTGTATAAACACTTGATCAGATGATAGAATGATCACTAAGGATAGTAATCAGTAAGGTTTATGGATGGAAAATTATACCTAAAGAGAAAATCTACAAATTAAAGCGACTTAAATGCAAATTAAAAGAAATAAAAGATAAAATCTATTAAATAAACGCTATCACTATTTTTAAAGGCGATGAACGTTTAAAACCTACAACTTAAAACTTACGTTTAAAATAAAATTACGCTCACGCACAAAATAAAATGTGAGTTTTAAAGAAATAAAAGGCCTATAAATATGAAATGATATTTTACAATCCTAATAATAAAATAAAATTATTGGAAAAGAAAATTATTTTTACAACTATTTATTTATTTATTATTAATTAAAACTATTTATTAAGTATTTAAATTGCACTAAAATACAAGAAAATACAAAATTAACCTAGAAAATGAAATTATAACTTGAAAAATCTAAAATATGATAAAACTTATTTTAAAACTAAAAATATATTTTTAGACTTATTATGTATTTATTATTAATTTAAAACTATTTAAAACTAATAAAATGCTAAAAATACTTTTTAAACTAAGAAAATTATGGAAAAATACTTTTATTACTTTTATATTTATCTTAACCTAAGAAAATTGAAAAATCATTTTTGAACTTTTTATAATTTATTAGTATTAAAAGCTATTTAAAATGCCTAAAACCGCTTTTAATTAAGAAAATAGCAAACAGTTATGAAAAATTATGAAAATTTAAGGAAAAGTCTATTTTAATCTATCAATCTAAGAAAAATAGAAAAACATGGGCTTGTGTGGAGGAATAAGCAATCATGAAGGGCAACCGCTATTTATAAGCACTTGAAAAGCCAAATGATAACCAAAGACCACCAAACCTACGAAGCTATATTAAGCTAAAATGACTCAAATGCAACTAAAAACAACAAGCTTGAACCTCTGGATTACAAGTTAACACAGATTTGAGGAATTAGCTTGTTTATGAAAACAGTAACTGGTGGGCTACTTTGAGCTTATGCACAGATCACAAAATAAGCTAGAACTAAAAAACAATTATTGGAACTTGTACTAGACCTGGCTGAGACCAAATATACCAAAACTCAGACAATGATAAGCTCTTATGAGCTTGGGAGAAGCTTTTTCAAAACCCATCAAAACACTTAGTCGAGACTCGCCATCGAGTGAGTTGGGACAAAATGATAAGCTCATGCAGCTTATCTAATAAGTCGCAAATGGAAAATGACACTTGGAACCTTGAGACAGCTTGGTTGGCTTCTCAAAAGCTAAAATCACAGGCTAATATTAACTAGTAAGCTCTCTAAGAGCTTATGAACTTGGTTACAAAGCATGCACATGGCACTTTTGACTTTTTATAAAACTAAACAGTTGACTTTAATGAACTTTAAACCGATTATACTATCCGATTATGTTAATTTAAGCTAAGATGAGATGATATTAAGCTAGGTTAACGTGTTATGAACTCACCGTGGTGATTATGACACTTTAACAACTAATGATTAACTAGTTAAGTAGGATTAAAAGGAAGTTTGACTTTTTCACAAATGAGGACAAGTTTTACCGCTAATATGAGTTATTTAGAACTAATGAGACATGAGACAAACATGCATACGTGGATCGCACAACCTCTCGCAGGTGAAATAAGTAAAACCAAACACTATTTCAAAGGACCGATTTTGAGCTTTTCAAAGTATTTCACCGATTCAATCCATACACATGATAATGACCTTATAATTTTGATTACTAAGACTAATGAAACATTAAACAAATGTAATTAACAACATGAAACTCAAGATTACTAAATATGCTATATTGATCGTTAAAATGAGATTTTTAACAACTACTTAATTAAATAAAACAAGCCTACTGCTTTATGGTTAATTTTAACTTAACTAATACTAATAAACTTGAACTTACGTAAATTAGAGCTTATGAACAACCACACGGTGAAATGCCAAAATAAAGAAAAATGCTTACAAATGGCTTTGAAGCACAAACCGAGATTTAGGACCAAATAACAGATCCTATAGCTTACTAATAAGCACTATACCCAAGACCATCCATTATATATCCCGCTCAAACCTTTTTGAACCTTGCACCATGGTTTTTATTTTTAAGCTATTTAATTAGTATTTTTGTGAATTTCGATTTTGGCTACTAATAATTCTTTTAAGGTATCTAAAGCTTTAATAAGCTTTATAAGGAGCTTATATGTGCTTCTCATTCAAAGTAACAACTTCTAACAACATTTCAACATATTGAAATTTTTGAATAATAAGAAAACCGCATAATTTGACATAAGACTTGAAACCGAAATTGATGCTTACAAAAGTTTTATATTACATCGAAACATGAAATACAAGATTTAAAAGCTTTATGTTGGAATCACTCCTAAACGAAGATTTCAAGTATTTATATTTCATATGTAATAGGTAGCTTTATTATGGCCTTTATGTTTGTTTAAGGTCCGACTTATGTAGAAGGCCCATAAGTTTGAGGCCCAAGCCCAATAAGGAATAGGGAAGGAGAGGGAGTGTTGCCCTAGCTCCTTGCCTATAAATACATTGTAATAACCTTCATTTGAAGGTTGGTTGTTCAAGTTTTCTTTTCATTCACTCTCACTACGCCTAAACCGTGCTACTCATATTGTGTTTGTGTTTGATACTTGTTCATCCGCCTTTATCTCTTCTCTTATAAGCTTGTGTTGTAAAACTAGTGACCTAACAGTGGTATCAATCGCCAAATAGTTGGGTGTACACTTTGTTTTTGAAGTTTTGGTTTTGGGTCTTTGGCGTAAAGATAACACAATCTTTGGTTTGCTTAAAACTAATTTTACACTTTTGAATCCAAGATTCTTGTACTTTCAACGTTATTAGGTGTTAAACTATTGGTTTTGGCAAAAGTTTGGAACTTTACGTGTTTTTCCTTGTTTTTAAGCTTGTTTTTGACGCAAGTGTTATCCCACGCAGAATCGTTTTAAGTGCTTTAGATCATCAAGTTTCACACTTTTGTGTTATTTTGGTGTTATTGAAGCTATTTCAACACACAAAACCGGTTTAGAAACACATTTGGATAGAATCACGATTACGAGTAATCTTACGCGTAACAAAACCCTAAAAGTACGCGTAAGACTTTCCTTGGTTTGATCTTCAATTTTCTCGGTTTATTCCGTGTTTTCTTACTTGGATAAGTGCGAAAATCGTCGACTTTGGATATCTTTTGCAACCGTGAAGTGTAAAAGATCACTTGGGATAAAACCCAATCTCACGCAAGCATAAAGCTTACGCGAGAAAATCTTACGCTTAAGATTCATCTTACGCGAGACTTAGTCCTACGCGATAAGGTAATCCCACGCCTAACTCATCGCTTACGCAGCGTAACTTTAGTCTTTTTCACCTCGCCAGCGTAAGCTAAATCCCACGCAACTATTCTTGTTACGCGTAACTTTTGGTGTTTTTACGCATAAGTGCTACTTGGTTCTTGTCATTTCTACGCCTAAGGATACTTCATCAACAAAGGTTCATTCGACTACAAAGATCCATTATTACTACACAAGTTTATCATCATGTCTCAACCACCATACTCTAACTACTTCCCTCACACTTATAATCATCAACAACAACAACAATTAACTCCACAACATCAACAATGGAATCAACAACAAGCCATTTATCAACAACAATTTAATCAGCAACATACTCCACAAATTGGTACAATTCCACAACCACAAATGGTTCAACCACCACCAAGTCTTCAAACTCTACCCTACACAAACGATTTCAATCAACATCCATCACGAAGCACTATGAAGGAACCCACTTGGTTTGCAAAGATGTGTGAAGCTTTAAGCGACCAACAATCAATTCATGAAGTCGGATCACTTGATAGACCTCAATGCTCACTCCGTGAAACTACGATCAATGGGTGATAAGGTTCTTTAGGTTCCGTGATCCAAGAAACCACATGGAAAGTTCTTAAAGAAGGTTATCTTGAAGGTCCATTTGAGATGCCTCATCGTCATTGTGCCGGAGATCCAAACGCAGTTCCACCAAGAGATGAACAAACCAACATTGCCACTGCTAGTGTATTTAAATCCTACGTAACTTCTACACTATGGTCGATGAACTTGCAATGGAATACATCCTTTTAGGATTACCAAACCCAATTCTTCGTAGTGTTGATGCTCAAAAGACCGCACAAAAAATGGGATCATATTCGCTCTTCTTATGGAAGGATTCAGACTCAATCGGGAGGATTTGGAATCCAAAATTTACTTGGCTTATGAACACTTCATGATTGAACACGGAGAGACACTTGAGTCATATCATCACCGATTTTCGAGACATCATCAATGATTTGGATAAACACAACATCATCATGCCAAGAATTGCGATGAATACTAAGTTCTGAGTAGTCTTGGTCCAGAATGGGAGAAGTATGTCCTTTTTCTCCGTCAAGCAAAGAATATGCATCATTCTACTTATGGATTGTTGTACGATTACTTGAAGCCTCATGAAAAGGAAGTTGATCGAAAGGATTCTCCGTGCTCAAATTGCTAAACAAATACAACCGGACAATCAACAACTTGCCTTGTATGCTCAATGAATTATCCTCTCAACCAAAGAACTCAACCAATCTGCTTCCAACACACCTTCACAAAGAACAACCTCAACCTCAACAAAATCAATTGGTCCCATACAAGAACAATGCTCAAGCATATGTCGATTGAAGCTACCGAGAAATCGATCCATTCAAGCATTGCAACAAGGATTTGTGATGATTGCTAATGCTTTGGTCGTTACACCAACAAATCCAACAATCGATTCGCTCCTCATCTAACACACGGACTCAAGTCGCAGAACAATGGACGGTTGAAGTTCAAAATCGTGATTATGGTCGCCGATGGGCGGTGGTCAAGGTTTAATGTTGTGGGTAGGAATAACAATGAGCTCAAGTGGTGGAACAGGAAATGCTCGAATCGGTTAAATGGTCTTAGATGCTACAATCGCAATGAGAAGGACACACGGCTAATGCATGCCCAAAGCCAAGGACTCTAAAGTGTTTATTTCAAAGAGGCATTACTTTTGGCTCTTAAGGATGAAGCCGGTGGATCTCTCACAAACAAAGAATGAGCTTTATGGCGATGCACTCGAGATGATGATATGGAGGACTTGCGAGCTAATGCAAAGCAGCTTATGTTGATGGCTAATATGCATAAGCCGCATATGAGTGATACAGCTCAGCATGACACCGATGGCTTGTCTCGGTGCACCGAACAAACCATCATCATATCTGAACTAATATCTCCGCTAATATCTCGAATCCGCACGGATCGATCGCTCAAAATGAGTCTTCTACATCTTCTTCTCGATGATTTTCAAGTTAACCTCAGTAGTTACATTTGACGATCAAGACGACCTTATGGTCTCCTTTGATAACCAAATTGACTCGTGGTCGTACTTGAGGATCTAAAGAATGATCATGTTGAGAATCAAGTTGAACAAGATGATCTGTTGCCTCATCCGGATTTTGCTCTGTTAATTCAAGACCATAAAATCAAAATGGAGGAATGTTATGCATTAAATCAATCCTTAAAAGTAAAAATGCATGTTAACCAAGGATTTTGAATGTTTACAAATGCAACTCAACTTTTTCAAAACTCAAGAAAACTGGAAAAAGGTTTTGAAGCCGCTTTGCAAAATCTCATCAAACGAAAAATATTTAGAGGCAGATCGTGATCTAGCAGCCTCGAAGAATGCTTTGTTGTCCGAAATAGAACAATCAAACATGAACATAAAAAGCAAATTAACGCCTCACCTTGGAAAATCAAAATGCTAAGGTCGAGTTGTTAAATTGTCAAAACAGCTTCTCAAGATACAAAAAGCATTCAACGAATCGGGTAGATGACCTTCTTGAGAAATTTCGGTTTGCAAAACAAACTTAAAGAGTTTAAAACGGTTGTTTACAAACATGGTGAATCAAGAATGACTATTGAAAAGTTTACCTTAAAACCCAATCCAAATGGATATGGAAAAATCTAGGCGACATAAACCTAAGCTTTCACTAAAAACATTCAAACCAACTCAAGTTTCCGAAGCACAATACAAAATTGATAATACCATCATGAGTGTTGTTGAATACCATCACAAGAGGAATTAGATGCGTAAGACGAGAGTCGATCTAAATTAAAAATGTTGTTTACAACAAACCTTTTAATTATAAAAACGCGGTCACTTTCACACACCAACGGATTCTTCTAACACACCAAGGGTTATCATCAAAACACCCGAGTCTTCTATTGTCAATCCCAAAATGCAGTTTTGCACAAACTTACGGTCCTTTACCTTCCATTAGTGAGGTTAACTCAAACCCGAAAATCGAAAAATTCTTCGATATTTTGACATTTTCATGGTCGACCTCAAAATTTTACAACATGAGATAGAATATCGATCCAAATCAAAGTTGAACATTTTCAATCGCCTCGCGCGAGAACAAAGAGACATTTTTCTAAAAATCTTTACCTAATGTTAAAACTTGAAAAGTTGTGCAATTGCTCAGGAAAAGGATTTTCATAATGAACTCAGGGTAATGAAAAGCGTTTTGAGAAAGCGAAACATCTATTACTAACACAAAACGAAAAGAAATCATTGAGAAAAGATGTTGATCGACTCTTGGAAGATGTTATCTCGGCTTGATATCCATAATGTTGTGCTATTCTATTCGTTTGCCATATGCATCCGATCATATCTCTCACGATATTGTTGAAACTGTTGTTATCATGAAAACACCGATAATGTGCTTGGATCGAGTCTTTAAAAGAAGAAAATAAACGATTACACACGGAAATTAACAATGCAAAACGTCGTCTTCAATGGTGTGAAAAGATATTCACAACCATCAACTTAGTTTTCAAAAGAAAATCGCCAATTGAGTGCACATTCTTCCTCGATCCTAAAATTGAGCTACGGATGATCAAAACGTGTCTTTGAAAAGTCAAATATCAAAATATGAACAAGAACTTTTAAAAGTTAAACAGAATATGGTGTCATATTTGATTTACTCAAAAGACTCGAGATGAAGCATCTCATGAACTTGATCACTATCTTGCTCACACTAGAGAAGTCATGAATTTTCTTCGGCAATATTCGCTCGAAAATCAAGATCCGATTCACACAATCTCTAAGTTACGGAAATGTTAGAAAGTATGAACAACTCCGCCTATCGTGATTAAGAGATTAGCACCATCACACTTAGTAATCGTGAACCTAGAATTCCTAACGCCAAATCACAAGTTGCTAATGTGTTTCCCTCTCATCGAAACAGAATAGTTGCATCTTTCCAAACGCTCGCACTTCACGACCTTAGAGCACTCAAACGAAGAATAGGAAGTTGCGACCTAAGAAAAGATCAATAAGGAATGCTAAAGTAGAAGAACACCCTAGGAACTCGAATAAAACACAAGTTACTTCCACTATAGATGTTGGTCCGCAAATGTAATAGAAATAGTGATGTAACGAATGCTAAACCGTTGAGTACCTTTGATATTCAATCGATGCACCTTGTGATATTTGTCAAAAGAGTATGAATTCGATTGTCATGACAAATGTGTTGCTAAAGCTATAATCTCTAGATTACGGAATCCCAAGAATTGGAATACCTCTAGGCCCACTAATCATTCTAAGTCTCGTGCTTGGTAAACCACCTTCTTTAGATTCTAAGGTAACCATTGCTATCACAAAGAGCTCCCACTACACCTCCTAAGAATGTAGTATCACCTAGTGCCTTCACTAAGACTAAAGCAAAGAGTAGTTATAGATGGCGAAATGGATATATAACACACTAGGATTTAAATGGATGCCTAAAATTATAAATGTGTATGTCTAACATATTCGCTTGAACCCTCTCACATTTCGGGTTCCACATCTACTTTATTCCATCCGTGTCTGTGTGTAATGCGTGTGACATGATCATTCTCTCGATTGTTGATAGCGGATGTTCCCGACACATGACGAGCAATCTTAAACCGTTATCAAACTTTATTGCAAAGTTCATTGGCACCGCCGATTCGAACGATCACTTCGCAGCCCATCATGGGTCATGGAGATTATGTTAATGGGAACATTGAAATCAGCAGGGTTTACTATGTGGAAGGCCTCGGTCACAACTGCTTTCGTGAGGTCAATTTTGTGATGGAGATTTGAGGTTGCTTTCAGGAGAAAACTTGTTTCATTCGTGATCTACAAGGAAACGACCTTATGTCCGGCTCGTAATTCTAGTCTCTACACTATCTCTATGAAAGACATGGTTGCTTCATCTCCCATCCGCTTACTTTCCAAGGCAACATCAACAAAATCTTGGCTATGGCACCGCCGCCTCACATCTAAACTTTCAAACCATCACCAACCTTGCTCGACACAAACTAGTCAAGGACCCCAAGATTCCTAGATTCAAAAGATCACCTTGCTCAAAGATGTGAACAAGGAAAAGCACTCGTGCTCATTTTCCTTCAAAGGTGGAACACGCCTCAAAGATGTGCTTCATCTTCTTCACATGGATTTGTGTGGCCCGATGCACGGCAAACCATCAATGGCAAACGCTACATCTTAGTAATCGCTGATGACTACTCGATGGACTTGGGTCTATTTTCTTCGTAGCAAAGACCAAGCTCCACAAATGATCATCACCTTTCTCACAAAGATATGTGTTCATCCGCAATACCGCCGTAATCATCGTAATGCATAAAGGAACCGAATTTGTTAACAAAACCCTTCGTGAATTTTATGAGAAAGAGGGAATTCAAAGATCAAACATCTATTGCACGAACACCGAACAAAACGGAGTTGTTGAAAGACTAAACCGAACGTTAGTGGAAGCTGCAAGAACAATGTTAATCAATGCTAAACTTCCAGACATTTATGGGCGTGTCGATTCATCGCATGCTATACTCAAAACCGCTCTATGATCACAAAACGCCACAACAAAACACCTTTGAGCTTGTCCACAACTACAAACCGAACCTCAAACACTTTCATGTATTTGGATCCTTTGCTATCCGAATAATGATCGTGATGATTTTGGAAAGCTCAAAGCAAAAGTCGATATTGGAGTATTTATTGGATACGTGACAATTCTAAAGGTTTCGAACTGAATCGCTTAACCAAGGAGGTAATGGAAACGATTCATGCTCATTTCGATGAACTCACTGAAATGGCTTCGAGTATAACAACTTAGAACCCGGTCACAACCGCTTAAACTTCCTCAACCCCATCATCACCGAAGAAAGCCCTCACCTAACTCTCACAACAAATGGAACGGTTATTTGCTCCTCGCTCGTGACGACATTGATGAACGTGTTCTCGTGTATCCACAAGCTCACCGCACAACCCGATAATATTCCTATACCGATACACCTGCTACAACAACTCTTGTTGAAGATGCACCTACACCAATTGACTCCAACACAACAGCTTGAACACACCGCTTCCAACAATGATGAACCAAATTGATGATATTCTCAATGAAGTACCCCACCCGCAGATTTTGATCCAAATGCGTTCTTCAACCTGCTTGCAAATGAGATCACGCATCGATGTTGCGTAATCTTCAACAAACCATTTGAATCTCGAACTGCACAATGTATATCAACATCAACCTCTACACATAGATGGACTAAAGACCATCCTCGCTAATATTATTGGCAACCCGAATCAACCAACCGTTACGAGACAACGCCTTCACTCGGATGGTGAACATCGATTTATGCACTCACCGCCTCGCTAATCGAACCTAAAACATTAAGGATGCAATGACAAAGACAACCGATTGAATCCATGCAAGAAGAACTCAATCAATTCAAACGCCTTGAAGTATGGGAACCGCTGAAAGACCAACAGGGTTTACGCCATTGGTCTAAAATGGATTTGGAAAACAAATTGATGTCAAGGGAATGTCATCCAAACAAGTCACGCTAGTTGCTAAGGGTTATCGTCGTGAAGAAGGATAGACTTTGAAGAATCTTTGCTCCTGCTGCTCGCCTTGAGGTCGCTCGATATTTCTCGCGTCATGCTCATATGAACATGACGGTTCATCGATGGATGTCAAACGGCGCTTTCAATGGGCAACTTAAAGAAACGGTCTATGTCACCAACCGATGGATTCGTTGATCCCGAGTTCCCGAACCATGTCTACAAACCGAACAAAGCTCTTTATGGTCTCAAACAAGCCCCGCATGGTACGATAAGCTATCATCTTTCCTCATTGCCAATAATTTCACCAAAGGCTCGGTTGACCCAACTCTTTTTATACAATATCACGGGCACACATCTTAATTGTTCAAATTTACGTGATGACATCATTTTGGGTCAACACATAAAAGTTTTCAATCGCTTTTGCAAAACTCATGAAGAAAATTTTGAAATGTCCATAATGGGTGAACTTACGCTCTTTCTAGGACTACAAGTTCATCAATCACCCTGGTATTTTCTTGAGTCACCCAAATATGCCCTTGAATTGTTAAACAAATTTGAATGAATACCGTGACACTTATGCCACACCAATGGCTCATACCAAGAAATTAGATGTCGATTTACATGGAAATTGGTTGACCCTACCAAATAATCAAGTATTATTGGGTCTCTCATGTATCTAACACTAGCAGACCGATATTGTCTTTGCCGCTTATCTATGCTCCCGCTATCGTCGCGACCAATCGAAACCCACCTCTCGAGGCTAAAAGAATCCTCCGATACATCAAGGGAACCATTAATTGGGGATCCGTATCCAAGGATTCGGTTTTGAACTAATCGCTTTTTCGACGCCGATCACGCAGGATGCCTAGACTCAAGGAAAAGTACTCGTGAGCACTACAATTTCTGATAAACCGGTGTCTTGGCAATCAAAGAAGCAGGATTGTACATCACCGCCATCAATCAAGGTAATATGTAGCCATGTCCGCGTGTCGTGCTCAAGTCATTTGGATGAGAACACAACTCAAAGACTATGGTTATGTATTTGATGAATCCGATGTATCATGACAATCGGAGTGCTATTGCAATCTCGCAACTCACCAAAGACTAAATCAAAGCACATCGATACGCTATCATTTCATCAAGGACCACGAGAATGTGGTACCGTTGAATTATACTTTGGAGATCAATACCAATTGCGATCCGCTCACCAAAGCCTTGCCTCCCGCTAGGTTTACCGAGTTGGTCCACCGATTGGTATGAGGTGTTCACTCAAGAGGAATTGATGACCTCTTAAACAGTCTTAAAAACCGCACAAACACCAAAACATCTTTTGTAAATAAATAAAATCTTTCAAAACAAAATACAAAAATATAAAACCCGATAAAACACCAAAATATTCTCCTCATCTTTTTCTTTAAACATGGCAAGTAATATTTTTCCACAACACTCTTATCATTCAAAATTCAAGATTTTTCCGATCAAGTGTCGAGGGGAGAAATTTATCGATTAACCGCTTCAAAACATAAGTGTACTTGCATGTTATCACATCTTGGTTGTTTCGTTATACAAATGATGGTGGACTTTCTCGCTCAATGACACTCCTGGACTAAAATTTCAAACCGCTTAAATTTATCGTCAAGGGGAGTGTCGCCATGATTCTTTCTCAAAAATCTTTGTTTGGTAACCTAAATGGAAGTTAAAAGGTTTTGGTTGAAAAAGGAAAAGTGGAGGGACCGAAACTCAATATAATCCGAAAGTATTTTTCAATAAAATACCCCACCTACCATTCTAACCACATTTATTGCTAAAACCTTCAAATCCTACGCCTAAAATCATTCAAGAATCATGTGTCTCGTGATCTTCATTTTGTAAGTGTTTTGTGTTCATAACAAGATTACAAACAATGGTTTTAAACCATTTTGAAAGTTAACGACTTGATTTTAACCTATGGGTGATTTTGTGTTCACGCTGATGCGTATGAACACATAATCTTGTTTATGTGTTTGAAGTTAAAAGGATTGTGTCAAATGATTTAATATCATCTATAATACTTTTCTAAACATCAAACGCACCTATACACACCTAATCGAGTGTATTTGAGATTTAGGGTTTATGCGTAGAATTGGGTCTTTTCAAATGTGAAGGTTTTTGGTATAAAAGATAGTCATATAAGGTTGTTTTCAAGTTCAATGAACACATGTAAACCCGTAAATCACCCGTAAACAACTATGATACTTAATTCAAAATTAGGGTTCAAGTTCATATAAATTGGGTATTTTTGATTCAAGGCTTATTTGATGTTAAAACTTGGATAAAACTACTTTATGGACTTCTTAGAACTACCGTAATCAATATGATGTTCATCCCATGGCTAAATCTCATACGCGTAAGTTTAGGTTTAGACTACGCGTATGTGATTCTTCGCAGAATCGCTTACATGGACTAGGATGTTGTTATCTCGTGATAAATTGTTGTCTTGTGAGAACATTGATGAGTTGATGAATTTATTTCGTGCTTTGCTACGCTTAAACACTCGTAATCAAGGTCATGAGACTCTCTACGCATAAGGATTACCCCACGCCAGTAGTGATGTTATGCAGAAATAAAACCCACGCATAACTATTACGCCGAAGGTTCTACGGTGGGACCACGCGATCCTCGTGAAGGATATGCGAACAAGGACCTCACGCATAAGGTCTACTCACGAGTAAGCCTTACGCTGCAGGTTTTTATACGCCCACGCTGAAGCTCTACGCCGAAGGTCCCTTTTCCCACGCTGTAACATTTCACGACAAGAAAGGATCCCACGATAAGCTTTCGCCACGACATGTCACGATCGCTTACGCGTAACTTTGTCAATCCCACGCTTAAGCCATTTTGACCTTCATTATGAATTGTTTCGTACAAAACTTGTTAATAAACTTATCATAACGTCATTTAATCCAATAATGTCACTAATAAACCAAAACATTTGATATGTTGTGAACAATAAGTGATAACATAAGCTTTAAAACTTAAAGTTAACTAACTCACTTAAACATTTCACTACGCCATTAGACTATTGGACATACAAGTGACTTAGGGCTCAGAATAATCATTGACGTTGTACATTAAATAACTAGACAATAAGACCTTCGTTGACTAACATTATGTCTTCGATATGTTGGTTCTTTTGGCTAATATTATTTCGATCACGACATGGTCGTCAACCAAACATGGATGCACCAAATGTTCTCTCCATTACGACATCTACCCTAATGGCTACCCAATGAAGATTGGAAAGAATAATCTCCGAGTTGACTTCAAAGACTCTCACTTGCTCGAATCTTCATGTCTCATTGCTATCGATATTTCGAGGACTCACCCATATCGTAACATGCTTACTCACCGCAACCATTCCCGAGATCTACATCCAACAGCCTCGAATACCATGGAAAGGGTCAAGGAAGGATCACGCGATGTTGACTCTAAACCACAAACAAGTCACTATTACACCCGCAGATTTAGGGTCGCTCTCCTTATTCCTCAAGTCAATCCAACCAAACTTTATGCCACACCATCAAGAGTTAACTCTCCAATTCTTAATCAACATCGGTTATGATGAGGCTACAGGAGTAATCACTAAGCATTCTCATCGCAGAGCTTAAGAGTATTCCTCAACCATGGAGAACACTCTACATGATCATCACCAAGTCTCGCTTCTCGGTCGTGATAGCGGCCATGAGCATCCTAAGCTCATAGAACCGCAAATATTTTGGGCATTTGTCAACATGAAACACATCGCCATTGAAGCTCGATTTGGGATGACATGATGTCATTTCTCAAACTTGGCTCAAAGATTCCCTACATCGATATACCAAATTGTTGATCCAGAGAGCACTTGGGCTTCACCCCGACATTCCCAAGAGGCTCAATGACCCGCATAATCACGATATGTTGACGAACCCATTCTCACCGTTAGAATCAAGGAAACGCCCACAAAGAAACAAGGTGTCAGATTGCTGATTTCCTTCTAATCAAGATGTCGAAAGCTCAAACGCACTCAAAGATATCCGAAGCGCTAGACAAGGCAAAGTTGGTCATCTTGATTTAAAAATCTTTCGAACGCCTGTCAGAGAACCGAGAAGAGAAGTGCAGAAGCACAACAAGTTCTCATGAGTCAAAGGAAGGTTCCTAAAAGGAAAGCTCCTTCAATAAGGATTGTTCTCGAAGGAAGCCGAACCTATTCCCACACTTGAACCTCAAAGACAACTTAGGACGAGAGCTCAAGATACCGAGATGTATGAAGAGGTTCATTTTCTCGCAACCGCCACCAAACACCGCCTCGCTGACAAAACCTCCAAGTCCTCCATTGCCCAAGAAAAGGAAGACTCAAGCTATTGTACCTTATGATGAGAGCTCAAGATGAAGAAGAAGAGCAATTGAATAAATCATACAGAAAAAGTTTCACAAAGTCCGACACACTCAAAGGCCGATGAATTTGCTAAAGAGCAAATGGGTGGCCCTGAGGATCAAGTGGTGTTGCCGACTCCTCTCCGAGATCCCCGATGCGTTAATCAACCCGATAAGGATCCGTGCCACCACTCTTCTCGCAACAACAACCGCCGTTGAAGACACTATCGAGTATGATTTTGAGAAACAGAAACCGAAAGAAAAGTCTAAGGATGACGAGGATGATTATACAAAGTTTCTTCTAGACAAACCTACCACTCAAAGGAGAAAACCTCGAACTCCTAAGGACATGAAGTCTCCTCATGTCTCCTCATCATCGGACTCTTCATCTCACTCATCACCACCACCATCAACTAAGTCAACCGATCATCATCCAAACCGTGAAGAAACCACCAAAGTCTTGGATTTCAAACACATGCAAGAATTTGTAAAGTCACAAACAAGTTAGAAAGAAGGACATGCTTCAAAGAAAACTTAATTGGTATGTCGAACAAATGCAGATTTACATGATGAGAATGACGGATGCGGAAAGATAGGAAAGCTATTCAGAATTCATGAGAAGTCATCGCTGGGGAACTAAATGAAATGATCAAGGTTACACTCAAAAGTACCTTCGTGGATATCGCCCAAAGTCCAAAAGAATCGAGAAATCAAGAAGAGAACAAACCCACAAGTTTTTCTCGACACCGCCCCCAAGCAGACAAAAGAAGTATTTTCGCATAACTCACCCCTAACATCGCTGCATTGGTTAAACATACAATGGCAAAAGAAGTCGATCTCTCCGAACTGAAAGTTAATCGCTAAACTAGTGATGCAAATGTCAAAGAGATCCGGAACGCTTACCTCGATGAAGCTAAATTTTCAAATTCTACTTGACTATCAACTCGCATCATCATGCAAGGAGTCACCGTCAACCCAAAAGACCAGAGATGACGATGATAAGGATAAGGACTCGCACCCAAACGCCGAAAGGCCCGTCAATCTACATCTATGCCACCTCCTCCACATCGGACTTCTTCTCAACATAAGTCTTCCACCACGGCCTTCCATCGATAAACCCTGGACGATTCCGAGTTACCACCTTGACTCGTAAAACCGGTGATCACTTGAGTATACGGGTGGTGACGATGATGAGGTCCTCGAGCCCCAACAACAACCCTCCTCTCCCAAACAAGTGAAGAAACCCGAATCATCATCAAGGCCTTCTAAAAGCAAGAAAAAGACGACTCAGCCAGATGTCGTACCATGGCTAGATGACGATAAAACCGAAGAGTATGAATGGTTCTCCACACTTGTCAATCAAACTCCCTACCCTGAAGAAGGTCAAGAATTGGTAGACGGTAGTACTTTGGAGCATGCAAAGATTCTCGCAAGAACGATTCCGTGAAGAAGATGATAAACCAATTGAAGCGCATCAAGAATGAAGCATTCCTTCGTTGAAGAACAGACCGAAAGCGCCTCGAGGTCGAATATCATCTTGAGAACATCGCCGAGCTATGTCTAACAACATGGATTGGCTCAATCCGAAGCAAACATTGACTTCACACAAAGGGACAACCTCCATACTACACCGATCGACTAAACCCCTACCGACCATTGGCCAGCAGACGAACCAAGGATTCCATTCCGATATTTCTTCAACAAAGACCGAATTTTCATCCATGGTGGCGATGGTTCGAGAAAATACGCTACATCATTGACTCTTCCATTCCCAGCGGCTATTTACTCAAACCGCATAGCTATCGAGGAACGCAACTCACTTGTTTTTCGACAACGTGCAAGCATACGACCAAGATGCATTGTATGGGATTCATCATTGGCCCGAATCAAGAATCTACTACGGTTGCCGGTTCAAAAGTCTCAACATGAAGTGTATTGCTCTAAGGACATCGCGCCATCAAACACATTGATCTCAAGTCTAAGCGGACTACACATTCTTGAAGAATATCATAGTCAAACGACAAGATGAAAAGGACTATGGATTCTCGAAGTCGACTTTGAGAACTTGTCCTCAACGACATCAAGACATGTACCTTGCAAAAGTACAGTGGTCGTATGAGACAATTCTCGATCAAGTTCAACGTGAATTTATCAAGTCGGTTCTCATCTTCATTAGACGATCGTGATCAAAGAACGGTCGAAGATATCCAGATGGTCGTTGAATCATATCGTAAACGTAAACTTCACTCCACCACGCCTGATCTTCCCGACATCAACCACCACACAACTCACGCCATCAAGAAACCTTTCTACGTTGTTTACCGCAGTGAACTTCAAGAAACCGCTAATGGCGTGTAGTGAGCTCCACAAATTGGGGATCATACATTGAAGTTGGTTAGGGATGGATTGGCGATGATTGAAGGATATACGCATGAAAGTCGGGAATCCAAGCTACCGGAACCTCGTGATAGAAGGGATGTGAGAAGGATCATCACCATGATTGATGAACGGTTGTTCGTGGCGGATCGCCTGACGCTGGAGAGCTATGTTGTGGTAGACCCGTGATAAACATCACCGGCCAACGCCTGCACACCTGGAACATCACCGCACTTCCCGGTACCCTTGAATTGTTTCCTTCATATGATTTTGGATGAATGAATTTATATGTGAATGGCTTGTGCACACATAACAAAGGTACAACCCAGATCTGTCAAGAAAGGACCCTCGTGGTACGCCTCCACACAATCCTTATAAAAGGAGCTAAAGCTTCTTATTTTTGAGTAAAACCTATCAAACCTTTCATTTTCAAGGTTTTGCTCAAAAGACAAGTACTTCCCATATGATTTTAAAACCTCAACCGCTTATATCACTAATCGAGGGGAATATTTGATTAAAACTTTGTTCACAAAATGTTCACAGTGGTCACTCTTCCGCAACACTCAAAATGGTCATATTTATTTCAACCGCATAAAAATAACATTTTATATGCCATTTTGAGGGGAGAAAATTGTGTGATAAGAAATATGTTTTGTAAAGCAACATGTGCAAGCCCTTGGCTTTCGTGCAGCAAAGACTTAACCAATGAATTGACGATCCTTAACTCGTCTCGCAACTCGAAAAGACTTGTCCGGACGGTAATAATTTCAAGCTAGTTCGCTAGTGATGTAAACGTGTCTCGCAAAGGACTTGTCTCGAGTAGAAAGTACCATTCGAGAAACTTTTGATAGACATGAACTCGACGGGTATGACAACCTTCGAGGTTTGTCTACACCTTCAAGGTAGTTATTAGAGCTAGTTGTCACCTAAAAGTCGACAATATATCTCTTTAACTATTCAACGTAATGTTGTCTCGCGGGAGATTGTCTATCTTTAGTGAATCAATTCAAAAGTGCGCTTTTTCCTCACCGTGCATTTAACCTTTAAAACTATTAAGCACATGTGAAGGGGAGTATTTATGCAAAACTTATCTCTCAACGTGGTTCAAACATGTCTTTCATTTACAAACCCTTTGAGAGATACTTTTCACATACAAGGGTTTAAATGGCAAACATAGGTTAGTCATGGAGTTATAAGGTGACTAAGGTTAGGAATAACTGTCTCTATGATCCGCCAGAGTCGGAGGATCTACCCAAGGACACTACCATTAGTTAGTGTTAGAAGTCCTTAGGAATGATTATAAAAGGAGAAATGAGAATCGAGAAAGAAGGAGTTCAAGAATCAAAAAGAAATGTAAAGTAAAGGGTGAAAAGAAATAGCCCTCCGTGATTATTCAACTTAGGGCGCATAACCGGTTCAATTCATATACACGGGTTGTCACTTAGTGACACCGGTATTGAAGATTAAAAGTCGTCATGGACCCAAGGACGCACGCACTAAACCTTCTAGCCACTCAAGTTTCTCTTAATGTAAACTTGTTTCATTCTCACAGGAACCCTACATAAACTATTGGCTTTCTCAGAGATCACCGGTATTGAAAAAGGAGACCTCTCCCTAGTCTCCGCCAGAAAACCAAAACGCACTATTGAGTCTAGAGCCACGAGATTCATCAAAAGATCTCTTAGAACACTTGACATTTTAATCACTTGTTGATCAACAAAAGATCTTCGATTCAAATGATTCATATCGAGTCCTTCATGATCTTAGCAACTGTCGAGAACATTTATGAGAGGTTCACATCCGTGATACTCGGTGATTGAATGGAAACTCGCCAGGCCAACATCAAATGCCTCGACAAAGAAGTCGCTTCGTAACTCCCCGGATTACGCGGAGTGTGTCTCATACGGCCTCTGATCGTGAGGTGATGCTTGATGTACCTCGCGACTATCTCGAATCAGATGTACTTCGCACATCGTGTTATCTCACTTGTGGGACTCAGCTCAGAACGGCCTTTGTGAGAATTAGAGTTGTGTTTTCACACTATGTCATAACACCTCAAGTTCTAACTTGTAAGTGCCGAAACCGCTTATTACTAACTGCTTGCAATGTTTTCTTCTTATGGAAGCTCGAGCGGGATGATCGTGTCGATTCTTCTCATGCTCACGCCAACATCATCACTAATGAAAGTTCTATTCGAATGCAACACAATGTAATGATTCTCCATCAATCAAAGAATCTACAAAGTTAAAGACTTACGTAACTTCATCAAGATTGATTTCCAACGCCAAAGAGCGTGTGAGCATGTTGAAGAATGACGGAGACACCGAGCAACAAGGCACTGAGGCGATTGATGCATAACAACATACTATCACTTTCACCACAAAAACAATGATCAAAGAACAAAGTTAAAATGACGCCTAAGCATAACTGCTCAAAGATAACGATCTCTACATTGGGAGATTGTTCAATCAAGACAATTCCTCTCACAAGAAAGAAGAATGTCGAAGACGTCACAGCTACTATTACATCAACGCTTTCACCGCTACATTCATATATACTTGAGGGGAGATTGTTGGAATCACTCCTAAACAAAGATTTCAAGTATTTATATTTCATATGTAATAGGTAGCTTTATTATGGCCTTTATGTTTGTTTAAGGTCCAAATTATGTGTAAGGCCCATGTCGAGGCCCAAGCCCAATAAGGAATAGGAAGGAGAGGAGTGTTGCCCTAGCTCCTTGCCTATAAATACATTGTAATAACCTTCATTTGAAGGTTGGTTGTTCAAGTTTTCTTTTCATTCACTCTCACTACGCCTAAACCGTGCTACTCATATTGTGTTTGTGTTTGATACTTGTTCATCCGCCTTTATCTCTTCTCTTATAAGCTTGTGTTGTAAAACTAGTGACCTAACACTTTAAAATGCACTGGAATTTAGAATTAAGCTAAAACGACAATGAAAATTAAAATTACTCTAGATACTTGAATCCACTGCACCAGACTTCTATTTATTGACTTTCTTCAAGCTTGTCGACATCTCTCGATAATATCCCACCATAATCCAACCCTTGATTTGAGCCGATCATCGACGGCCAAGTGGTGATTTTTGCCAAAATTCCAACGAGTGTGTTTTATCATTAATTGGTTTTGGTTTGGTGTGGAGTGGAGGAAAGTGTAATCAAGTGGGAAAGTGAGTGGAAATGGTGAGGTGGAGGTGAAACCACCACGGTTTTGGCTAAACCCGGTGTGGGAGACTAAGCTACTGATGGCGGCTTTTATTCGAATTTAAAAACTGGCCGGTCAAGTGTTGGGTGGATTTGGGCTTAGTGATAATAAAGAGTCCGTTTGGTTTGGTTTAACAACAAGGACCATATTTGCAATTTAGCCAAAGTTGAAGGGTTTATCTTGAGCATTTTCCTTAGCTCACAAGGGTTAAACCCGCCAAGTAATAATAGTACAAGGACCTTTGTTGATAATTTCCATTTTACAAATCCAGGACCAAAATCACAATTTAGAAACTATAAGGACCAAACTTGTAATTTTCTCCAAAGTTTATCATAAGGACCATTTTTGTCATTTATAAATAGAACAAGGTTAAAAGTTGATAATTTTCACTTTTTAAATTAACCAAGGACTATTTTTGACATTTTTCCAAAGTTAAAGGACTAAAGTTGTCATTTTGTGATTTTTAAACTTTGAAGGGTTTATTTTGACAACTTTTGAATCTCATGGACCTTAAATGATATTTTACAAGTTTTGGAATGACCAGGGACTAGATTTGACAACTTTGTAACTGGAGGACTAAACCGCCAATTATGCAAACTTGATACGTTTTCATCGATTTTGATGTTTTGCATTTAAAACATATAAAACACTTGTTTGTGATATTTTATCATTTTGATGTGTTTCGAGTGTTTTCAGATGTTTTGGCATTCTAACAAGATAAAATGATGAGTATTTGACACTCATCAACTTACACTAAGATATTGCTAGTCCCTAGCAATGATTTGAGAAAACATAATGGATTTTAATCTCTTTACCAAAAGCCATTACTCGAGTAGCCAAATGTTTCGCTTCAAGTAAGAACCATGGTACACCGATAACCATGTGATTTTGAGCAAATCATAAGCTTTCAACTGATTTGATTTGTCTTTACCGTGTCGTACTCTTCCGGACTAGCCAACTCTTAGATAAATTATCAATATTATCTTTGGTGAGCCGATTACCAATTATGGATTTTCAATCGCCTTTACCACAAGCCATAAACTTGCGGGCTAGCCAACTTTTCACTAGTTTAAAGATATGGTGAGTTGAACACCATACAATTTTAGGCAAATTGCAAGCCATAAACGGATTTGAGATATCTTTACCAAGAGCCGTTTGCTCTGGATTAGCCAATCCTTATGTGGGTTAGACATGGCGGATCGATTACCATTTACGAGTAAGTGAAAATACTTACCCAAAAAATTTTGGCCAAAATGGGGAATTGGGTGAAATAATTACATGAAATTCGTGAGAATTCCCCACACTTAGAAATGAATATTGCCCTCAATATTCAAAGTACCCATGTTATGCCAAACAAAGAACATAAAAGGGAAATACTACGCCATTATTTTGTTTTGATATATACACATTTTTTTTTTTTTTTTTTTTTTTTTTTTTAAGATTGATATATACAACAGCTGGAAAACTCCCCACACTAGGGTGATAGAAAGGGATAAGAAGACGTAAATATGGATGAAAATCCATATGATGTGCTACAATTTTTGATTCCCAGTCACTAGCTTGACTCGATCCCGCATTCATTGGTTCATGGGGAATGTTTGTAGATCCGGACAACCACGTGTGGAATGTCTCTCCAAAGTAATGCTTTAATCGATGACCATTTACTTTAAAATTTGGACCATCAGCCGAGATAACTCAATGGTACCATAAGGATAAACCTTAGCAATAGTAAATGGACGCACTAACGGACTTAAGCTTTCCCTAGAAAATCTTCAATCTAGAGTTGAAAAGAAGGACTCGATCACCAACGTTGAAAACGCGGTTCTTGATTTTGAGTCATGAATCTTCTTTGTCTTTTGTTTGTAAATTAAAGAGTTTCGTAAGCTTGATCACAAGTTCATTTAGTTTATTCATTTGAACTTTTCGTGATCACCTACCGTCTCAGATATCAAGTTTGCATGCTTTAAGGCCCGAAGAAGCCTTGTGCTCTAGTTCAATCGGAAGATGACATGCTTTTCCGTACACTAGCTTGTATGGAGTACACCCAATTGGTGTTTTGTAAGTCGTATTTAAAAGCCCAGAGCGCCATCCGCTTTATCCGACTGTGATGCACGATTTTCACCTACCGTCCTTTCAAGGATTCTTTTAATACCACGGTTTGAAACTTCCACCGCCCACTTGTTTCGGGGTGGTATGTAGTAGATGACGGTGGGTAACACCATACTTTTGCATGACATGATCAAATTGGTCATTACAAAATGTGTACCACGATCATCGATTATTGCACGAGGAGTTCCAACCGCAAAGAGAGATTTCAAAATTTCACAACAACTCGGGCATCATTGGTGGGTAAAGCTTTCGCTCAACCCATTTTGACAGATAGTCAACGACCACTAGTATGTACTTGTTACCACGAGAAGATGGAAATGGCCCCATAAAATCAATACCCCAGATGTCAAATATCTCACAAACTTGAATGGCATTTGTGGCATTTCATTTCTTTGAGATATGTTTCCATGATGACAAGCGTCAAGCTTTGACAAAGTCGGGCATCTTTAGATTGTGGGCCAATAAAACCCGAATCAAACACCTTTTGGCGGTGTAGTTTGACTATGATGGCCTCGGTGGGTCCAAGATGGCAAGCTTTGAGAATGTCAAGAGCTTGTCCATAAACACACCGCCGGATGACTTGATCCGACAGATTTTGAATAAGAAAAGGTCGTCCCAAATAGTGTTTAACATCCTTGAAGAATTTGTTCTTTGCGGGTCGACATCCCTTTCAATAATGAAGTTACCCGATGGTAATTTGCAAAGTCAAGAAACCATGGGTAGAAGAGTTTCACTAAAAGAAACCGATTGAGTGTCTCGAGAGGAAATGTTTCATTTATTTCTTTTTCTAAAAACATCTTGGTGAGGTTTTCTAACTGGACAGATGATCGAAATGTGTTCGGCTCCTTTTTATCACGATGATAATATCAAATTCTTGAAGGAGGAGAACCCAACGGAGCAATCTCGGCTTTGCATCTTGTTTTGCAAAGAGATATTTAAGAGTCGAGTGATCCGTATACACTACACATTTGGTCAAGATTAAGTACGGCCGAAACTTCTCAAATGCATACACCACGGCTAATAGCTCTTTTCCGTGGTGGTGTAATGAGTTCGAGCTTGGTCATAGTCTTACTTGCGTAATGAATAGGTGAAAATGCTTATTTCTTCGTTGCCCTAAGACCTGCGCCGATAGCAAAATCACTTGCATCGCACATAAGCTCAAAAGGCAAGTCCCGACGGGAGCAACGAGAATGGGTGCTTGAAGCTTTTTCTTCAATGTTTCAAAAGCTACGATGCACTCGGGTGAGAAGATAAAAGGAGCATCCTTTTCAAGAAGATGGGTCATTGGTCAGGCGATTTTGGAAAAATCTTGAATGAATCTACGATAGAAACCGGCATGACCTAAAACTCCTAATACCTTTGACGGTAGTAGGATGAGGTAATTTAGCAATAACATCGACTTTTGCTCTATCTACCTCAATCCCGTTTTAGAAATCTTATGGCCAAGGACAATGCCTTCTTTGACCATAAAGTGACTTTTCTCCCAGTTTAGACAAAGATTAGTGTCTTCACACCTTTGAAGCATTTTATCTAAATGGGATAGACATGTTTGAAACGAATCCCCAATGACCGAGAAGTCATCCATAAACACCTCCATTGTTTCCGATCATGTCGTGGAAAATGGCCATCATACATCGTTGAACGTGCGTGAGCATTACATAAGCCAAAAGGCATACGCCTATAGGCAAAAGTTCCGTATGGGGGTGTGAATGTGGTTTTATCTTGATCCTTTCGATCAATGGGAATCAGCAACCCGAGAAACCATCAAGGAAACAATAGTATTCATTCCCCGCTAATCTCTCAAGCATCCGGGTCCATAAAGGGTAGAGGAAAATGGTCTTTACGAGTGGCGCCATTCAACTTACGATAGTCAATGCAAACACGCCATCCCGTAACCAATCGAGTTGGAATTAACTCGTTATCTTCATTTGTGACAACAGCTATGCCACCCTTCTTAGAACACAATGAATTGGGCTAACCCAAGGACTATCGAGATTGGGTAAATCAATCTCGCATCAAGAAGTTTGATAACCTCCTGCTTGATAACATCATGGATTTTTGGATTTACTCTTCTCCGATGTTGAATCTATGGTTTGAAGTCATCCTCCATCAAGATTTTATGGGTACAAAACTCGTGGTTTATACCTTTGATGTCGGAGAGTTTCCAAGCAATTGCTTGCTTGTGTGACTTCAAGATTTTAATGAGAGCGACTTTTCATCTTTACTCAAATCTCGAGCAATAATGACGGTAATTTATCATCACCTCAAGGAATGCATACTCGAGATGAGGTGGTAAGTCCTTGAGCTCAACCTCAGAAATTCTTCGCTTTTCTCAACCGACTTGATTTCCTTGTTATGAAGTTCGACGGGAGGAGTGATGATGATGATGGATCATCATTAAGCAACTTCTCAATGAGAAGTATGTCCCCTCAATGTCAATTGAGCGTGATCAATTTCCCATGGAACGTAATCATTGGACAAGTAAGCTTCAATCTCTTCTAAGATGAAGTCACTTTCCTCAAATGGGGTAAAGAAGGAGTAGAATTGGCGATGATAGGTTGAGATGAATGAGTGAGATTATCACCAAGAATTATGATCATAACTAAGAACTTCTTGCAAAGTACTCTTCGTATAACATCAATGATATCTATTCGGTTAACCGACCCGTAATCATAATTTGCGGAGTACTCAAGTTTGATCAAGGTTAAAAGTGATGACTTCATTACCAACACGTAATGTGATTTCTTGCTCAAATACATCTATGAGAGCACGGCCCGTTCTCGTGAATCCTCGACCAACAATGAGAGGAACCCGATGATCGGCATCAAAATCAACAACCACTTAAGTCATTTGGAAAATGGAACTTTCCTACTTTCACAAATACGCCTCGGCAATGCCAAGAGGACGGAAATTGTACGATCCGCAAGCTCGAGAGTCATGCATGTAGAGTGAGTTCCTAAGAGAAAGTTTCTTCCAAACCGAATAAGGCATCGTTTATGCTTGCACCAAGATCTCGCTAGGGCAAAGATTCAACCATTCCCGAAATACACAAAGTAAGAGAAATTTCCCCAGATCTCCTAGCTTTAAGAGCTTTTTAATAATCGCAGAGCGATTCGTTAAGAGGAGTTTTAGCCATTTCAAACAACTTTTCCTTATTGCTTAACATGTGTTTGAGAGTTGATGCAAACTTGGGCATCAAGATGATAGCATCCATAAAGCTTATGTCAAAATGTAACTCTTGGAAAATTTGGAAAATTTGTCCATTTGATGACTAGCTTTTTCACGAGCTTTTGCTCATTCAAACGTGATGGATAAGGAATAGAAGATTTGGATTTGGTATTTTCAACGGAGCTCTGTGTGGTTCAAAAACAACTCCTGGATTAGACTTGGGTTCGGACAACTGAGGATGGACTACCGAGGGTAGGACGTGTGGTATTTCCATTATCAATAGGAAGTTCCTTGTCCTTTGTCGCCTTGGTAACTTGACTCATTGCCATGGAGGAGGGGAATTGGAGTCGAGGTCCATTGTGAGTCGAGGTTCACTTTCCACTACCTTTGGGAGAGAAGAAGAGGTAGTAGGAATAGCGGTCCATTGTATGAAACACCACTTGGTCGCGATCGCTTTAGCATCGCCCCCGGGTTAGCGATCGTATTGCTCGGAAGTTTTCCCGAGCCCGAGGGTTGATCATTTAAAGACTTCTTGAGATCGCCGATCCGGTGACCAACAACTGCTCATCTCATCTTGGGATTTCATGAACCGCTCAAGAACTCATCGATGATGGTCCCGGAGGAGTAATGACGGAGGTGGATTAGAGGAAATTTTGAGGTCGAATGTTTTGATTATGACCTTGTTGTTGAAAATTCCTTGATTAGGATTCACATTCCCATGAAATTGATTCCTCGATTGAAATTGTTTGGATGAAGGTTTCCTTGTTGTTGGAAACCTTGATTGGGTCGAGGATAGAAATTACCTTGGTTTTGATAACCTTGGTTCATTCTAGGTTGATTCGATTCAGTTAGGATTACTCGTTAAACCGGTGGTGCACGATAAGTGTTAGCACGGTAGATTGGTTCATTCGAGGACGGTATTGATTACCTCCTTGATTTGAAGTACCGGCTATAGCATTTGCTTCAAACGGACTACCATCGGTGGCGTGACAGTTGTAGTATGCATGAGGACCACCACAAGTGACACAAACTTCAACTTTCTTCACTTCACCATGTGATGGTGTTTGAGTGAAGGTGACTTTCTTTGGTTAGCAAGAACCAAAGCTCGAATAATATCGTGAGTTTATCAATCTTAGCATCGGTGCTAGATGTACTCACAGGAGATGAAGTAGAAGGTCCGACATTAGACCGAGTTTGATATGTCTTAGTGCGGAAAGGACGGACCGGGACTTGTTTTCAATTATTTGTAAGGCTTCTTTGGTGGTTTTGCTAATGAAATTACCTCCATGGAGGCATTGAGAGAGTCTTGGTCGACTTGTCTCGCACCATTATAGAAAGTATCCATTTGCATTAACTCGGTAAAACCATGATGTGGACACTTATGAGCAATTTTGTAACGATCCCATGCCTCCCGAATGATTCATCAAATCTCGAGAAAATTTCATTATCTCATTCTTAAGACTTGTGGTTCGGGATGGAGGATAGAATTAGTTAACAAACTTAGTAACTAGATCCTCCCATGTCTCAATGGAACGAGGGGTTGTTTCTCAAGCCAATTCCGGCTTGTCTCTACAGAAAATGGGAAAGGAAGAAGCTTGATAGCTTCATGGGACATTCTTGTACTTGATGGTTGATGCAATTTTATTGAACCATCGAATGTGTGCATGAGGATCATCCCGCTCAAAACCATAGAATTGGCTTTGGGTTACTAGATTAAGCAACCCGGTTTTGAGCTCGAAGGTATCGACCACAATGGCCGGACAACAATGGCATCTCCGTAACCTCGATGGGTGCTTGGAGAAGCTCATTCATAGGTTTGTCTTCGCCATTTCGACTGTGTGGTGGTGGTAGACGCCTCGATCACTATTTGAAGGAGCCGAACGTCCTCACGCTCACGAGGAATGTTTCCAAGTTCGTAAAGTGGGCTTGTAGAATCGAAGAACGAGCAGTGCGATGCACTAAGTATAAAAATCAATTTTCAAAACAAATGAGGCAAAACACAAGTGAACTTAACCAATAATCACAAATGAACGGCTTCTTTGAAAAAGGTACACCAAATCACAAGTGACACAAAGGCAAGTTTTAAATCGATGTTCGAACTTATTATGGTCGCACTTCCCGTTAGGTAGTGCTTTGCCTTGATTTATGTGGTTGATTTTATGTATATTAAGTACCGATGAAAAGACGTAGGTATGATTTGTCTTGTGGGTTTAAAACTTTTGAAAATATTTTTGGTATCGTCCGCTTAACCAAATCGTATCTCTTCAAGAATCACCTTAAAAGAGAATACAAAATAGAAAACGTTCGATTGTTTTGTTGTTTTATATTGTTTTTGGGTTTTAACACTTTAGGAAAAGCGTTAATGAACTTTTTGATTTATATAAACTTTACGTAAAACTTTTACAAACCGTGGTATATGTGCAAGTACGGGTCCGATAATGCTAGAAACACGCTTCAAGACCCGGCCGTGGCGCTTAAATTTGATCTGTGCTAAACAGTCAAGTCTAATGAGACTTAAAACAGCTTAAACACAAATGCAATTAAAATTAGAGGAATATAGGGAATTCCTGGGTCGTTAAGTCCCACGGAGGATAAATTGGTGTATAAACACTTGATCAGATGATAGAATGATCACTAAGGATAGTAATCAGTAAGGTTTATGGATGGAAAATTATACCTAAAGAGAAAATCTACAAATTAAAGCGACTTAAATGCAAATTAAAAGAAATAAAAGATAAAATCTATTAAATAAACGCTATCACTATTTTTAAAGGCGATGAACGTTTAAAACCTACAACTTAAAACTTACGTTTAAAATAAAATTACGCTCACGCACAAAATAAAATGTGAGTTTTAAAGAAATAAAAGGCCTATAAATATGAAAATGATATTTTACAATCCTAATAATAAAAGAAAATTATTGGAAAAGAAAATTATTTTTACAACTATTTATTTATTTATTATTAATTAAAAACTATTTATTAAGTATTTAAATTGCACTAAAATACAAGAAAATACAAAATTAACCTAGAAAATGAAATTATAACTTGGAAAAATCTAAAATATGATAAAACTTATTTTAAAACTAAAATATATTTTTAGACTTATTATGTATTTATTATTAATTTAAAACTATTTAAAACTAATAAAATGCTAAAAATACTTTTTAAACTAAGAAAATTATGGAAAATACTTTTATTACTTTTATATTTATCTTAACCTAAGAAAATTGAAAAATCATTTTTTGAACTTTTATAATTTATTAGTATTAAAAGCTATTTAAAATGCCTAAAACTGCTTTTAATTAAGAAAATAGCAAACAGTTATGAAAAATTATGAAAATTTAAGGAAAAGTCTATTTTAATCATCGAATCTAAGAAAATAGAAAACATGGGCTTGTGTGGAGGAATAAGCAATCTAGCAAGGCAATCGCTTATTTATAAGCACTGAAAAAGCCAAATGATAACCAAAGACCACCAAACCTACACGAAGCTATATTAAGCTAAAATGACTCAAATGCAACTAAAACAACAAGCTTGAACCTCTGGATTACAAGTTAACACAGATTTGAGGAATTAGCTTGTTTATGAAAACAAGAATCGGTGGGCTACTTGAGCTTATGCACGATCACAAAATAAGCTAGAACTAAAAACAATTATTGAACTTGTACTAGACCCGGTCGAGACCAAATATACCAAAACTCAGACAATGATAAGCTCTTATGAGCTGGGAGAAGCTTTTTCAAAACCCATCAAAACACTTAGTCGAGACTCGCCATCATTGAATGAGTTGGGACAAAATGATAAGCTCATGCGAAGCTTATCTAATAAGATGCAAATGGAAAATGACACTTGGAACCTTGAGACAGCTTGGTTGGCTTCTCAAAAGCTAAAATCAGGCTAATATTAACTAGTAAGCTCTAAGAGCTTATGAACTTGGTTACCAAACTGCACATGGCACTTTTCGACTTTTTATAAAAACTAAACAGTTGACTTTAATGAACTTTAAACCGATTATACTATCCGATTATGTTAATTTAAGCTAAGATGAGATGATATTAAGCTAGGTTAATGTGTTATGAACCATCGTGGTGATTATGACACTTTAACAACTAACAGCTAACTAGTTAAGTAGGATTAAAAGGAAGTTTGACTTTTCACAAATGAGGATGTGTTTTACCGCTAATATGAGTTATTTAGAACTAATGAGACATGAGACAAACACATACAGATCAGCACAACCTCTACCGCAGGAAATAAGTAAAACCAAACACTATTTCAAAGGACCGATTTTGAGCTTTTCAAAGTATTTCACCGATTCAATCCATACACATGATAATGCACCTTATAATTTTGATTACTAAGACTAATGAAACATTAAACAATGTAATTAACAACATGAAACTCAAGATTACTAAATATGCTATATTGATTCGTTAAATGAGATTTTAACAACTACTTAATTAAATAAAACAAGCCTACTGCTTTATGGTTAATTTTAACTTAACTAATACTAATAAACTTGAACTTACGTAAATTAGAGCTTATGAACAACCACACGTTGAAATGCCAAATAAAGAAAAATGCTTACAAATGGCTTTGAAGCACAAACCGAGATTTATGACCAAATAATGATCCTATAGCTTACCAATAAGCACTATACCCAAGACCATCCATTATATATCCCGCTCCACCTTTTTGAACCTTGCACCATGGTTTTTTATTTTTAAGCTATTTAATTAGTATTTTTGAATTTTGATTTTGGCTACTAATAATTCTTTAAGGTATCTAAAAGCTTTAATAAGCTTTATAAGGAGCTTATATGTGCTTCTCAAATTCAAAGTAATAACTTCTAACAACATTTCAACATATTGAAATTTTTGAATAATAAGAAAACGCATAATTTGACATAAGACTTGAACCGGAAATTGATGCTTACAAAAGTTTTATATTACATCGAAAACATGAAATACAAGATTTAAAAGCTTTAAATGCAATCGAATTTAGAATTAAGCTAAACGACAATGAAAATTAAAATTACTCTAGATACTTGAATCCATCGCACTGCACTTCTATTTATTGACTTTCAAGCTTGTCGACATCTCGATAATATCCCACCATAATCCAACCCTTGATTTGAGCCGATCATCGACGGCTAAGTGGTGATTTTTGGCGCCAAAATTCCAACGAAAGGTGTTTTTATCATTAATTGGTTTTGGTTTGGTGTGAGTGGAGGAAAGTGTAATCAAGTTGGGAAAGTGAGGTGGAAATGGTGAGGAGGTGAAACCACCACCGGTTTTGGCTAAACCAATGTGGGAGAGACGAAGCTACAAAGCATGGTTTTATTCGAATTTAAAATCTGGCCGGGTCAAGTGTTGGACTGGATTTGGGCTTAGTGATAATAAAGAGTCCGCTTGGTTTGGTTTAACAACAAGGACCATATTTGCAATTTAGCCAAAGTTGAAGGGTTTATCTTGAGCATTTTCCTTAGCTCTCACAAGGGTTAAACCGCCAAGTAATAATAGTACAAGGACCTTTGTTGATAATTTCCATTTTACAAATCCAGGACCAAAATCACAATTTAGAAACTATAAGGACCAAACTTGTAATTTTCTCCAAAGTTTATCATAAGGACCATTTTTGTCATTTATAAATAGAACAAGGTTAAAAGTCGATAATTTTCACTTTTAAATTAACCAAGGACTCTTTTGACATTTTTCCAAAGTTAAAGGACTAAAGTTGTCATTTTGTGATTTTTAAACTTTGAAGGGTTTATTTTGACAACTTTGAATCTCATGGACCTTAAATGATATTTTACAAGTTTTGGAATGACCAGGACTAGATTTGACAACTTTTGTAACTGGGGACTAAACCGCCAATTATGCAAACTTGATACGCTTTTTCATCGATTTTGATGTTTTGCATTTAAAACATATAAAACACTTGTTTGTGATATTTTTATCATTTTGATGTGTTTCTGAGTGTTTTCAGATGTTTTTGGCATTCTAACAGTATAAAAATGATGAGTATTTAGACACTCATCAAGATTCATCATAAGATCTCTTAGGTACACTTGACTGTTAGGATCGTTTTTATGGTTGATATGGTGAATTGGGAGGTCTTGGAAGATGGAAGAAACCCATCTTAAAGCTAGAGAGAGAAAGTATGAAGAGAAGGGAGAAACTATGTGTTTTATTATTAGGAAAGGTGAAAGCTTACACAAAAGTCTCACCCCTCCATGGAAGTATGGAGGGGTTTAAATACCCAAACACTTACATCTATCACTAAATGACATAACAAGCCCTTGTGTTTGAGGTAATAAAGATAGAAATGTAATCCCGCCAATGTCGCTCCATTTACGAGTTAGAGGCGATTCCAACAATCTTCCCCAATGGGAAGACATAAGGATTACTTACAACATTTACTACAAATATAGAAAACAAATAAAGAAAGGTCTTCATAAGCTCTTCAAGTGCCGAGGATGATGAAAGGTTACGCTCTTTGTCTTCTTCTCGGTACCTTGACTTGAGAACCGTTTTTTCACTTGTAGGCAATGATGTAATATGCATAAATTGGATTAACTTCCCCAATTCATGCCGCATGTCTTTAGCGACTTCTCCAGACACTCCTTTTTGCGAAGTTTCGAATCTGCCCCCAAACCGACAATTGTCTTCAGCAGATTCAAACTTTGATGTAGTGAACATTTCTCTAACTTTGAAGTTTTCAAGACGCAATGAATTTGTAGATGAGCAAAGAAACCACACAAGGTAACTGACTTGTTATGGAAAATCCGTTCGGGGTAACATGAAAGAAATCAACAAGATCTTCTTACGATGTAGATGCTTCACACCAAATGTACCACTTAAAGACTAAATGAAACGACTTCCTAATGTTGCGATTCATCTAATAGTAGTTACTTGTAAATCTCTGATTACTCGATAAAATGACCGTGGTGAGGCATCACAACATCATATTTAGGTAACTTCACGCACGATAACTCAGTGAAAGTGAGACGATAACACCAAAGTGAGACGTTTAAACCACGGATCGCCTCATTTCTTCCCCCGATTGAAGAGATTCATGAAGGAAACGGTTTTCAAAAAAATCCAAAAACATCAAAGAAGCAAGGAACACCTATACTCTCTTCCCCGATGTTTTCAACGAATCGTAATCATACACCACGATGTTGATGATGAAATTGGAGACATCGAAACCATGTATGTTCAATTAATCAACAAGTGTGAAGTACCATAAATATCTCGTGAGAATCAATCACGATAAAACTTCTACTCGTGTATACTCTTCTCGCCTAACTCTTTACCAACCCCATTATCATTCCCGACGGCTTTTTGTAGTGACTCATCGATGGAGAGAACCCAATATGACGAACTTGAGATCAAGTAAAATAACCCGAACTCATGACTTAAACTTGCACTATTGTCGATCGAAGAACCATTTTTCTTAACTCCATCGAAAAAGGTAAACTAAAAGTTTCTCAAATTATCCACACCTAAGTGTGACACTTGAGCACAACAACGTAACTCCTTAAAAGTGATAGTTATGTCATGAGCACAACAACGTAACTCCTTACATCAGTTCAACTAGATAACTCAAGTCTTTGTCATTCGAAATGATTAAAGCTCAACAAGGATCTCAAGAATCATGCATCCAACCAACCCCGATATCTTCAAGATACTAAGTACACGCTACCGTGATATCCCACTTTAACCTCAAATAAATAATAGTGAATTCTCGCCGTAATCACATCTTGCGGTTAAACGCCCAAAACTAGCCTTCATTAACGATTTAAATGAACTTGATAATGGTTCCCGATCTTGTCAAAATGTATCCCGTGAAAATTTGTGATGACTAAAATATCACTCTTTAATTTACAACCAAATTTTGTATTTTTACAAAGAATTGGATGACAAATTTAGAGTATCCCAATATCCACCCAAGTCCAACGACGAATATCAAGAACATCGTGCCCACGTGTTAGTCTAATGAACACAAGTCAACTTCGCCCATAACTCGATCCAATTGTGATAACTCATGGGCCCATATCAAAACCAATTCCAGCTTAACCCTAATTAGACGGGTATAAAGAGTAGTTATAACACTACTTTACCCTAATCCCTAATTCAGTTATATCAAACGCTGCAAAAAAATACACCTCTTTTTATCACATTTCCTCAAACCCTAAATGAAGAACACATCAGCCCCCATCTCTTCATATTGCAGCCAACCCAAACGAAACTTTCAATCCTCATCACAAATCTAAACAAACAAATCGAACACACCCATTGTCCATCTCATACACACGCATCAAGATCCATGGGTAGGTATCACTTTTCGCTTTGTGTTGTTTTATCTTCTTCTTCTTGTAATCGAATAAAAGAAACGAGTATAACACACTTGTTGTAACTCTTTCTTTAATCTTTGGATATTGACAAAAGTTGCATACTTTACAAAGATCCGTGATGAATCGTTAATTTTTTCGTATGAATGAATCTTTTAAAGGTTTTAATGTCACGAAAAATTACAACCGAGATCTAGATTTTGTTCGAATGTTTTAATTTTGGATCTATGAATGAAATCTTTTGTTCACACAAATGAAATCTATAAACATTGATGACAAGTGAACGTAAGTAACTTGAGATCTTTTGATGTTTTACCTTTGTGTTTAGACCCTTAAAGATCTATGACGGGTTGGTTAATCGAAAAGAAAAGGTTCAAACGCTTCATTAGAGATGTGAATAAAACGAAACCAATCGAGATCGTTTGATTGTTGCATTTGTAGACCGATAGATGGCATAGGGTAGAATTGGATTTGTTAGTTGGATGTTGTTGGTATTTTGTCGTATAACTCGCTCCTTCATTTCGATTTTGTTTACTTTTTAATTATAATAACCAATGAAGTCTCGAGACCGAGGTCCAAAGTGTAGATATTGAGTTTGGTATATTGGTTTGAGGTCAAGGCCATTCTTTCGCTTCATCTCCTTTTCTTATTCTTATGCGTAAACAAACACCACCTTATGCGTAAGCTAGGTCTTATGCATAAAGCATAGGCGTAACAATTGGTATCAATCTTATTTCTAAGCTTTGTTTGTGTTTGTTTCACGTGGGTATACTTGTATACGTGTTGGGTTTGCTTGGTAAAGTGATAAGGTTGATATATCTAAGGTCCTACAATTGGTATCAATCGCCTAACAATGGTTTAGGAGTGTTTGTGTTTGTTTTGAAGGGTTACGCGTTAAGTTTTGGTACTCACGTTTTACATATTTGAAAAGCTTAAAGCTTTAATTTTGCACTCAAAATTCAAGATTCTTGTGGTTTAAGGTTTATTTGGTGCTAAAGTTTCAGTTTTTGCAAAAGTTCAAGCATTACGCGTTTTGGTTAAGTTTTAAACTCAGATTTGGTTATTGGTCGTTTCTACTCGTAACTTTTCTAGGCACTTTGGGTGAAAAGGTCAACATTTTTGGGTTATTCGAGTGTTTTAAGGATATATGTGCAAGAGATATTGGTTGAATCATTTGAAAAATTTTACGAGTAGGTCAAAACCCTAGTTCTACTCAGAAGAAAGTCAACTACGCATAAGTTTTCTACTCGTAACTTTTGGTGAAGAATCTTCGTGCTTTAACGGTGACTCGGTGCTTCCTCACTTGGATAAGTGTGTGGAACACTTCGACTTTGGATATCTCTTACATCGTGATAGTGTAAAGGATTTTGGGCAAACCCTAATCTTACGATAAGTTTCGACTTACGCCAGAGAATACTTTACGATAAGCATTTTTCTTACGCCTAAGTTTTCTTACGATAAGCTAAATCTTACGCTTAACTTTTTCTACTCGTAACTTTAAACCCACGCATAAGATCCTACGCCTAAAGATCCCACGCATAAGATCCTACGCCTAAGTTTCTACTGTAACTTGTGTTTCTACGCCTAAGCTCTTTCTACGCATAAAAAAAAAAAAAAAAAAAAAGAGTTTTTGGCGGGAAAACTTGAGTAAAATTAAATTTTGAGGAGACTAAACGCTCAATTTTACGCGAGATTCAAATTTTGGTTTAACTGTGAAAATTTTGGTCAAAATTCATATTTTGGGCCTAAATTCAAATTTTTCGTCAAATTTCGTCAAATAACTCAAAATTTTCATCGTCCTTAGAATTGATTTTATAGTGAATTTCAAATTTTGGGCGAAATTTTTAAGAACCAAGTTTAGCACGACTTTCGGAAAAACCTCAATCGAGCTTAATCTTCATCAACCACAACTCCTTTATCGTTGAATCGATCCTACATCAACTTTATCGATCATACCTTCATCAATGGCTACTCAACAAGATATTCATGCGGCCGGTCGAAAACCGACCTCCTATGTTGGCAAAGGTGGTTATCTTCAATGGACAAGTCGAATGCTCCGCTACATCAAGACCAAACCTAATGGCAAACTCATGATTAAATCCATTCGTGATGGACCCTTCCGGCCTCGACAAGTTAATGTACCGAAATCTCGATGCAACACCTCCCACCGCACCATCTTCTCGCCTTCAATACGAATCAATACACCGCAGAGGATCGAGAAACAAGTCGAAGCAGATGACATGGCATTCATATTATCCAACCTGGGTTTACCAATAGACATCTTTGTGCGGTAGACAGCCAGAAACCGCTTTCGATATGTGGGAACGTGTTAGACGACTTTGTCATGGAATGTAAATTGGTCATCAAGACATGGAGAACAAGTTGCTAATCGAATGGGAAAAGTTCACTTCTACACCAGAGAATCCATTGAATCCTACTATGGAAGGTTTTGCACTTTGATGAATGAGCTAATCGAAACAAGTCGACACCCGTAACTATCGCTCAAAACATCAAGTTCTTGAATAATCTTCCGGAAGAATGGGGACGATATGTCACTATTGTCAACCAAACAAAAGACTTACATCGGTGAACTTTGATCAATCAATGATTTTCTCAAACAAAACCAAAATGAAGTGAATGAAGTCGGGAAAGAAAGATTGGCAAAGAATCATGATCCATTGGCACTCATTGCTAAGACTCTATCTTGGTGAATACACAACAACAAGCTTCATCATCTTCCAACAACAACAACTTGCAGCCCACAACAACAATTCTATCCAGATCAACAATACAGTGAACAAGAAATCACGATCTCGAATCGATCAAGAAGACCCTATGTCCCAAATAATTTCTCTCGGGTCAAGTAATCAAAGGTCACTATTCCACACCTACTAACAACAACCAAAGGATATCATCAAACACTGCATAACAGCAAATTGCACGGTAGGGTGTAATATAGGTAATCAAGGTCAAATGGTTGGAGTTATTGGAATTAGCAGGATATACTCTTGGATTTCGTATGGGTAATCAGGCGGTTCAATCGTGGTAATCGATGAGACAGAATGTTGGGAATAGAGCGATGGGTAATCGAATTGGAATGTTGCAGCCCAGTCGTTGGGAATCATGGAAATGTGAATCGTGGTGTCGATTAAGTGTTATAATTGTCAAGGAATGGGTCACATGGCAAGGAATTGTCCTACTGTCGAACAAGAACGATCTTGAGTATCTTCGAAACCGTCCTGTTGGTACAAAAGGAACGCTTGGATTTCGAGCTTGAGTCGAGGAACATGACTTTATGGCTATTATGGATGATTTGGAAGACCTCGAGGAAATCAATGCGAATCGCATCTTCATGGCAAATCTTGAGAAGCTAAGTACGACATCGAGTCGGACTCACCTCCGCCTATGACGCCAATACCGTATCCGAGGTACCAATCATTGATCCATGCTATAACAATGTCATATTTGATGTGTTTACTCATGCCGAACAAAGACTGCGCGACGGTAGACTACTTATGATACATACCGGACAATCCGAGTTGTAGCAATACTAACTCGAGACCGAGATGTGGATCCTAGTGGAGGCGTGTGGCACAAAAATCGAGACCGATGAGGAAACACGTGCTTATGTTGAATCATTAATCAATCAATGTGGCATTGAAGTTGAGAAAGTTAGAGCGGTCAATCGCGAAGTTAAGGCCGCGAATGCTAAATTGACCACCGAGCTGAGAGTTACAAAGAGCATGCCAAAGCCTATGAATTTCATACAAACAAAATGTCGAATTAGAAATTGGTTATCGAGATTACATTTTAAGAGAAAAGATTTGCAACTCAAGTATGACACACTTGATGTGAATCAATTTGAAAATCAAATCTTTAAACAAGGAAATTTCTCAACTAAATGACCAACTTTCAAAAAAAATCAACTTATTCTAATCTTGAAAAGAGAAGAAGAAGTTGATAAGCGATTTTGCAAAACGAGAAGATTCTCTTCTTGATGAGATTCTGGATAAAAGCAAACGATCAAAAATTGGACAATTTACTTCTTACAACGGGTCATTCCGCTAAGACAATCAAGATGCTTTCTAATCAAGTAAACCGATTTTCATACTTCACAAAAATGGCTCTTGGTAACTCACCTCCTTGTTTTCTCAAGAAAGCTCGAAATCTCGAGAATGTGTTGCACAATGGAAAACCTTTGCATGAACCTATAATTGTGCATGATTCTCTTGAAAGCGTTAGAACTATCTCGAGGAGAGTAGATCTAAAATGAAACAAAAACATCCGGAAATCAAACCGATTGATTATAACAAATGGAACCAAATTAATGTTCTTCCTTTTGTTTCTCAAAAGGACAATCAAAGTTTTCCACCACACAAAGTGTTTCAAACAAAGTGTCAACACCGGTTTAAAACCAGTTGTTGTCTCCAAATCTCTTTCGAACATTGAACAAATGTCTTCAAGCAGATCCTTTTAACACAAGTGATGCGAGAAGTATTTTGGAAAATGTGAAAACTAGAATTGCAGATCTTCAAGAGATCGTTAAAACTAAAACCAATATTAGAAACATCCGGTTTAATAGTTTTGATAATGAGCAGAAAAAGTTTTTGAAACTCAAATTGCCCTCAATTTGAATAACATCGGTGCAAGGGTAATTCATTTGAACAAGCGTTTTTGAAAGAAACAACGACTTTGTCAAGGACCATAAATTCTGGTAAAGCAAGCTAATGAAAGTGTTGAACACATCAAAGTTTTGGAAAAGTTTAATGACTCTCTCTCCGAAGATGTTTCGACCAGCGATATTATGTCCATCATTCGCAAACATATTCGTTGAAGATCATGAAAGACTCCGGATGAGACCTCCGAAATTGTTTCAAAATATGAAAAGCTCTTATGAAACTTGAAAAGAAAATATCACATATTTTAAACAACTTGATCGAAAAAGCGAGGAATGCAAGTATGACAAATTGTCGTATGGCGCACCTACAATGACATGAAAGCTAAAACGATCTTTTGAGGGCTCACTAGAAAGTCAAAAGGAAAGGCGGTGGAAGCTGTGATTACAAAACCATTGACTGCGAAGAAAGCAAATGTTCTCAAACCGGTTTCAAAACCAAAATGTCATTTCTTTGCCTCCTCCAAAAGTCAATGAGAAAATGTTTCATCAAAACCGATCACTCCACTGCCGTGCCTAAACAAAATGTTGATAAAGGAAAGCGGTTATTGAGAATCCAAAAGTTTTAGCACCTGGACTTTTTAAGATGAGTACCACTAATGTGTCCGCCTCCACATCTAAAGAGACTAGGATAAATGAAACCACCTCCTTCATAAAATGTGAATCCTAATCGTGTGCCTCACCTTCTACTGGGACTAGAAAGCACCTCTAGGAGCAAGCAGACTAAAGCCTAAGAGCAATACAAGGAACAATAGAGTCTTGCATGCCTCTAGGAGTAGTAGCTTGAATAAAGAGAAGAAAGTAGAAGAACACCTAGGAATTTCTGACCTTTGTATAAGAAAGACATTTCATCCGAATGTCTTGAACTGTGAAACTTGCTAAGTCTAATGAATGTGTTGAATCCTTTGTTTAACTTGCAAGACATCTTTAAATGTTCAAGATGATTGTGTTTCTAAGAATGTGAATGATAAGCTGTTAAGAAGAACGTCCCAAAAGTAATTACGCTAAACGAGTAGGAAGACTAGTTGCAAAACTTAGGCTTTACACTCTCGACAGGAACCAACGTGTATACTTTAGGGATGATATTTGAAACCCACGGTAGAACTTTCACACTCGAGAATGGTACAATGAGTGATAAACCGAATCCCATGAAAACCTCTCGAGTGTGATAAGATTTTACCCCAACCCAAAGGAACCAAAATCAAAACGGTTTCACAATATTCTTTTTTCAGAATGGCGGGTTATCGAAATTTGTCTTTGGATAAATCGACTCGGGTTGCTCCAAGCACATGACCGAATCAAGGCTGGCGATCAATTTAAATGAAATTCATGGAACCGTGACGTTTGGAAATGATCATGTAGCGCCTATCATGGGTTATGGATATCTACCTTTTGAAATTATTTGATCACTCGGGTTTACTATGTCGAAGGGTTGGGACACAATTTGTTTTCAATCAGGCGGTTCGTGATGCGATTTAGAGGTTGCTTTTAGGAGAAATGCTTGCCGTTAGAAACTTGGATGGAACTCGATCTCTTAGCGGGAATCGGGATACAAACTTGTATGCTATCGACATAAATCAAATGGCCTCTTCATCACCAATATGTCTTATGACACGAGCATCCGAACACATTCCTAGTTGTGGCGAGACGGTTATCCCATCTCAATTTCGACACCATCAACAAAATTGCCAAAGACAATATCGTCAACGGACTTCCAAAGTTCAAATACACCAAGGATCACTTATGTCCATCATGCGAACAAGGAAAAAGCAAAAGAGCATCATATAAACCCAAATTAGTACCTAGTTAGGAAGCAAAGTTGCATATGTTGCACATGGACTTATGTGCCCAATGAGAGTTGAAAGCATTAATGGGAAAAAGTATATTCTTGTTATCGCCGATGACTATTCGAGATATACATGGGTTAAGTTTACGAGATCAAAAGACTAAGCACGGGCATCATCATCACCTTTTTGAAGCGTATTCAAGTACTTCTTCAAACTCCGTAAGGGTTGTAAGCAGCACAACGATACGTAATTCACTAATCGAGTTAAGAGCTTATTTTGAAGATGTTGGAATTACTCATCGACATCGGTGTTAGAACTCCACAATGCAGAATGGGGTAGTTGAAAGAAGAAATAGAACTCTTGTGGAAGCCGCCGACAATGCTAATTTATTCTAGTGCACCGTTATTTCTATGGGTGATCTTTGTTGCCCTTTGCTTGTTTCACTCGTAATCCGATCCTTATCCATCCAAGATTCAATAAAACCCGTATGAGCTTGTGAACAACGAAAACAGATATCTCTTACTTACACGTGTTTGGCGCTTTGTGCTATCCTACGAATGATGAGAAGATCTTGGAAAATTGAAAGCTAAAGGTGATATTGGAATCTTCATTGGATATTCGAGATAACTCGAGGGCATTGTGGTGTATAATGTAGGCTAAAGAAAATCATGGAGACGATGAATGTGAAGTTTGACGAACTTTCACAGATGGCTTCGAGAGACTCGCCTAGAACCCGCACTAAACCGAGCGGACTTACGGACACATCGATTCGGGACTCGTACCTCAAAGAGCTCAATCAACTTTGTTTGACAATCCTAAAGAACAAGAATGGGAGAATTTCTTGAGTTAATGTTCGATGAATACTATGGTGGAACTTCGACAAATGCATCAAACCATCATTCCGCCGCACCGCCAAAATCATCCTCCACCACCAATGTAAGATGCATCTACAACGGTCGAAACCAATGCACCAACTCCATCAATATCATCTACATCTACTCAAGCTCTTCCACGCCCGTTCTACCAAAGAGTTGATGAGCAAACCAAAGCCATAACGATGCAACGTTAGATGAAGACCTATTTGAAAACCCGTTTGCTACGGAATCGGTGAATCCTCTTGAGCTTACGAGAACCATCTAACTCGCACACGTATAACCAGCGGTATCCTTCTACTACAAGTGGACAAAAGACCACCCTATTGAACAAGTAATTGGTGAACCTTCAAGGCCAATTCAGACGAGATGCCAACTTGCCACGATCGCGACTTGTGCATTTACCTTTGCTCAATTAGCAATCTAGAGCCAAAGAACATTCGCGAGGCAATGGCGGATCCCGCATGGATAGAAGCAATGCGGAGGAACTTCTTCAATACCGTCTACATGACTCTTGGGAAAAGGTTCCAAGACCAATTCACGTTCGTCATCGATCTCAAATGGTTATGGAAGAACAAGCGGGATGAAGAAATGAGTAATAATTGCAACAAAGCTCGTCTTGTGGCCAAAGGATCTGAGACAGGAAGAGGAATAGACTTTGAAGAGTCATTCGCGGTAGCTAGACTTGAGGCGATCGGGATATTCTTGGCCTATGCACTCACAAAAACATCACGGTTTATCGGATGGACATTAAGACCGCGTTCTTGAATGGAACTACGAAAGAAGAAGTGTCGTGAGTCACCGAGAAGGCTTCATAGAGATGGAACATCCGGACTACGTCTACAAACTCAAAAGGCTATATATGGTTTAAAACAAGCTCCGAGGCGTGGTATGACGAATCGTCTCTTTCCTTATCCAAAACAATTTCACCAAAGGAACAGTTGATCCTACCTTGTTTACACAAAATGCAAAACGACATTTTGATTGTTCGATTTACGTGGACGACATCATCTTTGGGTCCACTAATCCGAATCTTTCAAAACATTTTGAAAATCTCATGAAAAGTAAATTTGAAATGTCCATGATGGGGAACTAAAATTCTTTCTTGGTTTACAAATACATCACCCCTCGTGGAATTTTTATAAATCAAGCTAAATACACAACCGAGATTTTGAAAAATCATGGTATGGATAAGCGTGACTCGTCGGAACACCAATGGTAACTTCACCAAAATTGGAGCCGATTTGTTTGGGAAACATATTGATCAGAAGAAATATCGAACATGATTGGTTCTCTCATGTATCTTATCGCTAGTCGACCGAGATATTCACTTTCTTTGTTTGCTTATTAGCACGGTTTCGTGCAAAGCCTACCGACTCGCACCTCAAAGAGGTTAAGCGGATCTTCGGTGCATCAAGACATCCATTCACATGGGACTTTGGTATCCGAAGGAATCGGATTTGATCTAATTGCCTTTTCGGATGCGGACCACGCGGTGATCAAATTTGACAAAAGTACATCCGGAGGAGCACAATTTTGGGTGAAAAGTTAGTAAGTGGTCTTCAAAGAAACAAGATTGCCTTTGCACTATCAACCAAGAAGCGGGTATGTGTCTCTATCTGCGTGTTGTGCTCAAGTTCTATGGATGAGAACACAACTCACGATTATGGCTTTACTTTCGATAAAATACCTATGTATTGTGACTCGAAAAGTGCCATAGCCATATCATGCAATCACATTCATCACTCGAAGACTAAGCATATCGAGTCCGCTATCACTTCATCAAAGAGTGCGTCGAAAATGGTGCTGTTGAATTATTCTTCGTGAAGACAGTTACCAACTCATTTGATCTATTAACTAAAGCCCTTCCAAAAGAAAGGTTTGAGTATTTAGTTCGATTAATTGGAATCTAAGCCTAACCCACGAGGAGTTAGAACGTCTTCTCGAATCTTCTTGAAAATGATTTTCCAAAAGCTTATTGTAAATATTTTTGAAAACAAAATACAAAATTTGAAAAACCAACAAAAGCAAAATATAAAAATATAAAATCTTTCAAAATACAAAACAATAGAAAATCAAAATCCAAAAATATTCTTCTACGACATGTCTCTTGTATAATCGATATTACAGACGTTTCTAGAAATGTCATTCAACAATGATACGGCATGTCTGGATGCTTGAGCGAGAGTTATTTAATATGTTTTCTAAAACATGTCGTTTCTCAAAATTTCTTAATAAGATGGCTTTCGTATACATCGATGCGAAACCGGACCGAAATGATGACTTTTGATTATTTTCAAATCAAAACTCGTGCTTTGATCGAAAAATGAGGTGTACGCTTGATGAACTACATTTAAAATGGTGAGAAATCATCATCATCTTGAGCACCTTTTCAAGATTGTGCAATTTTTGTGCTCAAGATAACTCCTCTAAAACCCTTTAATTGATTATGCTTTATTAAAGGGGAGTATAAAACAAAATGTTCCAAATTCATGCTTAAATCAAATCCGTGTGTCTCCCAAAGATTCTAAAATGTTTGTTTAATCCGTTGATATCAAAAATATCACGAATATGCTATTTTGAGGGGAGGAGCGTGATTAAAATGTGATCAAAATCGTTGTTTGAATCTCAAAAGAGCTCGACTCGAGACGGAACCAATGAATTGACGAGGAATCATGTACCATCTCGAAACTTTCTATGACTTGACGGGACGGGTAATCATTTCAAGCTAGTTCTCTAGTGATGTAAGCGTGTCTCGAATCGGTCTTGTTCATTTAAAGTCGATCAATTCAAAACGCACGAACTCTACCCTCTATGTGCGATTTTTGTCAAAACTTATGAGCACATGTGAAGGGGAGTGTTTCGAAAATATAAAACTCACGAGTGTTTCAAACATGTTTTCTATCATAAACACTCGAGAGATTTTCATGAAAATGGTTTTATGGCAACAATAGGACATCATGGAGTTATAAGGTGACTAAGGATAGGAAATTAGTCCTATGATCCGCTGTGAGCCGGAGGGATCTACCCAAGGACATCACCAATAGTTAGTATTAGAAGTCCTTAGGAATGATTGAAAAAGGAGTAAAGTGAGAAAGGAGAAAGAAGGGGTTGAAGAATTAAAGAAAAGTAATGAAAAGGGTGAAAAGAAATAGCCCTCCATATTCAACCTTAGGCGAAACCGAGTTCAATACATATACTCTTGGTTGTCACTAGATGACACTTGGTATTGAAGACAAAGACGTCATGGACCCGGTGACGCCTCGCACTAAACCTTCTAGCCACTCAATTCCTCTTAAAAGATTTGTTTCATTCTCACCGGAACCCTACATAATCTATCGACTTTCTCTTAGAGATCGTTGGTATTGAAGAAGGAGACCTCTCCCTAGTCTCCTCGGGAAAACCAAAATGCACTAATTGAGTCTAGAGCCACGAGATTCATCAAAAGATCTCATAGGAACACTTGACATGACATCGCTTCATTGCTCATCAACAAGGGCACAAGTGATATATTATAGAGTCCTACGCAGATCTTAGCAATTTGCCGAACATTTATGAGAAGTTTCACATCCGTGATCTTCAATGATTGAATGGAAACTCTGCGGGGTCAACATCAAGCGACCGACGGCGAGTCACTTGGTAATTCTACGTGGATTACGCTTAGTGTGTCTCAAACGGTCTGATCGTGAGGTGATGCTTTGGTGTACCTCACGACTCATCCGAACTGTAGATGTGCCCGGTATATCGCGTTATCTCACTTGTGGGACTCAGTTCGAGAGCGGCCTCTGAGAATTAGAGACGTGTTTTCACACTATCTTCGTTAACACCTCGAAATTCAAACTTGTAAGTGCGGAATCCGCTTTTTACTAACTTGTTTTATGTTTTCTTCTTATGGAAGCTCTGGAGCGGATGGATCGTCTTGACTCGCCACATGCTCATACCAACAACACATGAAAGTTCTCATCATAATCAAAGGAGATGATTCTTCGTCAATGTCAAAGAATCTACAAAGTTTAAAGACTCGAGAACTACATCATTGGTAACCAAAAGAAAAATAGAAGTGTGAGCATGGTGGAGAAAGAAATGGAGAATAGCGTGGAGACACCTAACCACGAAGTTGACAATGGCGAACAACCACATTATCTCGATCACAAAGCATGAAGGAACAAAGAATCAAGACTATTCAATATCTACACACAAAGTCCTAGCTCAAGAAAAGTAGAGACCTAATCAAGTGGAGCATCGTTTGAATGACCACCCTGTGGGGAGATTGTTAGCCTTAATAGTTTTATTAGAAGTGATGGTCATTCACGTTTAGGAACTTTGTATCGTGTGTTAGATATCGTGCTAGAATAGTCAGCGGGCTCGTGGATTGGGCTAAGCTATTTGGTTAAGCGTTAAGCAGCTAGCCGTTTATAATGTGTAATCAATCCAAGTCCACGAAAGCCCAAAGAAAGCCCAAGCTAAAGCCTTTAGGGTTTTAAGTTGCTTGTACTATAAATACCCCTCAAATGGTCATTTGAGGGGTGTGCTTGAAAGTGTGTGTGTGTGTGTTTTTCCTTATTGAATATACAACATCTTGTGTTTATCTTATCTCACATCATACACGGATTGATATATCATTCAAGTCACCATCTTTCTCATCTTATTTCTAAGCTTTGTTTGTGTTTGTTTCACGTGGGTATACTTGTATACGTGTTGGGTTTGCTTGGTAAAGTGATAAGGTTGATATATCTAAGGTCCTACAATTAATGTTAGGTCACTAGCTTTACAACACAAGCTTATATAAGAGAAGAGATAAGGCGATTGAACAAGTAACCAAGCACACACACACACAATAGTATGAAACGGTTAGGCGTAATGTATGAGTGAAAGAATAACTTGAACAACCAACCTCAAATGAGGGTTTACAATAGTTATATAGGCAAGGAGCTAGGCAACACTCCTCTCCTTCCCTATTCCTTATTGGGCTTGGATCAAGCTTATGGGCCTTCTACATAAGCTTGACCTTAAACAAACATAAAGGCCATAATGAAGCTACCTATTACATATGAAATATAAATACTTGAAATCTTGTTTAGAGTGATTCCAACAATCTCCCTCAAGTATATATGAATGTAAGCGGTGAAGGCGTTGATGTAATAGTAGCGGTGACGATCTTCGACATTCTTCTTTCTTGTGAGAGGAATTGTCTTGATTCGAACAATCTCCCAGTGTAGAGATCGTTATCTTTGAACAGTTATGCTTCGACGTCATCTTTAACTTTGTTCTTTGATCATTGTTCTTTGTGGTGAAAGTGATAGTATGTTGTTATGCGCTTCAGTGCCTTCACGCTGCTCCGGTGTCTCCGTCATTCTTCAACATGCTCACACGCCTTTGACGGTGGAAATCAATCGATGAAGTTCTTTAAGTCTTTGACATTGTAGATTCTTTGATTGATGAAGAATCATTCGACGGTTGTGTTGCTTTAGAATAGGACTTCCATTAGTGTTGATGTTGGCATGAGCATGAGAAGAATCAAGACGATCATCCCGCTCCGTAGCTTCCATAAGAAAACATTTCAAGCGGTTAGTAATAAGCGGTTTCCGCACTTACAAGTTTGAACTCGAGAGTGTTAATGACATAGTGTGAAACACAACTCTAATTCTTACAAAGGCCGTTCTGACCTGAGTCCCACAGTGAGATAACGCGATGTACCGAAGTACATCTATAGATTCGATAGTCATTGAGGTACACCAAGCATCACCTCACGATCAGACCGTTTGAGACACACTCCGCGTAATCCACGGGAGTTACCGAAGTGACCTGCCGTCGTGGTCGTTTGATGTTGACCACAGCGGGAGTTTCCATTCAATCACCGAGGATCATGATGTGAACCTCTCATAAATGTTCTCGACAGTTGCTAAGATCGTGAAGGAATCGATATGAACCACCGAATCATCGAAGATCTTATTTGTTGATCAACAAGTGATTAAATGTCAAGTGTTCCTAAGAGATCATTTGATGAATCTCGTGGCTCTAGACTCAACAGTGCGTTTTGGTTTTCCCGCGGAGACTAGGGAGAGGTCTCCTTCTTCAATACCGGCGATCTCTAAGAGAAAGCCAATAGACTATGTAGGGTTCCTGTGAGAATGAAACAAGTTTCGTTGAGAGAAACTTGAGTGGCTAGAAGGTTTAGTGCATGCGCCTTTGGGTCCATGACGACTTTTAATCTTCAATACCGGTGTCACTAAGTGACAACCAAGAGTATATGAATTGAACCTGTGTGTACGCCCTAAGTTGAATAAACGGAGGCTATTTCTTTTCACCCTTTACTTTACATTTCTTTTGATTCTTCAACTCCTTCTTTCTCCGATTCTCATTTCTCCTTTTATAATCATTCCTAAGGACTTCTAACACTAACTAATGGTAGTGTCCTTGGGTAGATCCCTCGACTCTGGCGGATCATAGGACAGTTATTCCTAACCTTAGTCACCTTATAACCCATGACTAACCTATGTTTGCCATTATAACCATTGTAAGTTAAAATATCTCTCAAAGGGTTTGTAAATGAAAACATGTTTGAACCATAGTGAGAGATAAGTTTTTGCATAAATACTCCCTCCACATGTGCTTAATAGTTTTAATGGTTAAATGCACGGTGAGGAAAAAAGCACTTTTGAATTGATCCACTTAAAGATGGACAATCTCCCATGAGACACGGTTACGTTGAATAGTTAAAGAGATACATTGTCGACTTTTAGGTGACAACTAGCTCTAATAACTACCTTGAAGGTGTAGACAAACCTCAAAGGTTGTCATACCCGTCGAGTTCATGTCTATCAAAAGTTTCTCGAATGGTACTTTCTACTTAGACAAGTCCTTTGCGAGACACGTTTACATCACTAAGCGGACTAGCTTGAAATTATTACCCGTCCAGACAAGTCTTTTGAGTTACAAAGCAGTTTAGTACCGTCAATTCGTTGGTTAAGTCCGAGGTACATGATTCATTTGCATTTTGTACAACATATTTCTTATCACACAATTTTCTCCCCTCAAAATGGCATATAAAATGTTATTTTTGAGCGTTTGAGAATAAATATAACCATTTTGAGTGTTGCGGGAAGAGTGACCACTATGAGCAGTTTGTGAACAAAGTTTTAATTCAAATACTCCCCAATTAGTGATAAAAGCGGTTGAGGTTTTGAGAAATCATATGGGAAGTACTTGTCTTTTGAGCAAAACCTTGAAAAGTGAAAGGTTTGATAGGTTTTACTCAAAAATAAGAAGCTTTCGCTCCTTTTATAAGGATTGTGGCACCGAGGCATACCACGGGGTCCTTTCTTGACCATTACGGTTGTACATCACATGTGTGCACAAGCCATTCACATATAAAATCATGCATCCAAAATCATATGAGGAAACAATTCAAGGGGTACGGAAGTGCGGTGATGTTCCCAGAGCGCATGCAGGCGTTGAAAGCCGGTGATGTTTCTCCGGTCGACCACCAACATAGCTCTCCAAGCGTCGAGGCGATCCCTTCGAACAAGCGCTCATCAATCATGGTGATGATCCTTCTCACATCCCTTCTATCCCGAGAGTTCCAGCTAGGATTCCCAACCTTCAAGCGTATATCCTTCAATCTGACGTCAATCCATCCCTAACCATCTTCAAGGTATGATCCCCGAATTTATGGAGCTCACTACACGCCATTAAGCGGTTCTGCGAAGTTCACTGCGGTAAACAATGCCGAAAGGTTTCTTGATGGCGTAAGTTGTTTGAGCGAGTTGATGTCGGGAAGATCAAGGCGTGTTGGAGTGAAGTTTACGCTTCGATATGATTCAACGACCATACGGATATCTTGACACGTTCTTTTATCACAATGCGTCTAATGAAGATGAACCGACTTGATGAATTCACGTTGAATTTCGATCGAGAATTGTCTCATACGACCTGCACTTTGGCAAGATACATGTCTTCGATGTCGTTGGTGACAAGTTCTCAAAGTCGACCCGAGAATTCATAGTCTGTTCATCTTATCGTTTGACTATGATATTCTTCAAGAATGTAATCACTTAGACTTGAGATCAATGTGTTTGATGGCCACGATGTTCTTTGAGCAATACACCTCATGTTGAGACTTCAACCGTGCACACGTAGTAGATTTTCGCGATTCGTGCCAATGATGAATCCCATACAATGCATCTTGGTCGTATGCTTGCACTTTGTCGAAAACAAGTGATTTGACGTTCCTCGATAGCTATGCGGTTTGAGTAGGTAGCATTGGAATGGAAGAGTTAATGATGTAGCGTATTTTCTTGAACCGTCGCCACCATGGGAGAAAATCCAGTCGTGTTGAAGAAATATCGAAGGTGATCCTTGGTTCATCCTGGTTGGCCGATTGTTGGTAGAGGTTTGGTCGATCGATGTAATATGGAGGGTTGTTCCGTTTAGTGAAGTCGATGTTTGCTTCGGTTGAGCCAATCCATGTTGTTAGACATGGCTCGAGCAATGTTTTCAAGGTGATATTCAACCTCGATTGCACTTTCCGAGCTGTTTTCAAGAGAAGGAATCGTCATTCTTGATGCGCTTCAACTCGGTTCGTCATCTTCTTCACACGGAATCTTTCTTGCAAGATTTTGCATGCTCCAAGGTACTACCGTCTACCAATTCTTGACCTTCTTGGGTAGGGAGTGTCATTAACAAGAGTAGCAAACCAATCAAATTCAAGAGATTATCATCATCAAGCCATGATACGACGTCATTCGTAGTCGCTTTCTTCTTCGCTTTGAAGGCCTTGATGATGATGTTGGTTCTGTACTTGTTTTGGTGAGGTGGGTTGTTGTCGGGCTCAAGGACCTCTTCATCGTCACCACCCGTATACTCAAAGTGATCACCGCTTTATGAGTCGGGGTGGTAACTCGGAATCGTCCCGAGGTTTGTCGATGAAGGCGGGTGGAGGAGACTTATGTTGAGAAGAAGTCCGTGGTGGAGGAGGTGGCATAGATGTAGATTGACCGCATCGCTTCGGCGTTTAGGTGCGAGTCCTTATCCTTATCATCGTCATCTCTTGGCGTTTGGGTTGATCGGTGACTCCTTGCATGATGAACCGAGTTGAAAAGCAAGTAGACCTTGAAAAATTTAGCTTCATCTCAAGTAAGCGTTCCGCATCGCTTTGACATTTGCATCACTAGTTTAGCGATTAACCTTGATTCGAGAGATCGCTTCTTTGGCCATTGTATGTTTAACCAATTCGGCGATGTTGGGGTGAGTTATGCGGAAAATATTTTCTAGTCACACCGAGACGAAGGTCGAGAAGAAACTTGTGGGTTTGTTCTCTTGCGACTTCTCCGGTTCCTTTTGGACTTTGAACGATATCACGAAGGTACTTTTGAGTGTAACCTTCAATCATTTCATTTAGTTCCCCGACGATGACTTCTCATGAATTCTGAATAGCTTTCCTATCTTTCCGCATCTCGTCATTCTCATCATGTAAGTCTTGCATTTGTTCAAAGATACCAATTAAGTTTTCTTTGAAGCATGTCCTTCTTTCTAACTTGTTTGTGACTTTCACAATTCTTGCATGTGTTTGAGAAATCCAAGATTTAGGTGGTTTCTTGGATTGGATGATGATCCGGTTGACTTAGTTGATGGTGGTGGTGATGAATGAGATGAAGAGTCCGATGATGAGGAGACATGAGGAGACTTCATGTCCTTAGGAGTTTCGAGGTTTCTCCTTTGAGTGGGTTGGACTGTCTAGAAGAAACTTTGTATAATCATCCTCGTCATCCTTAGACTTTTCTTTCTCGGTTTCGTGCATCTCAAAATCATACACAATGGTGTCTTCAACAAACGGGTTGTTGTTGCGGAAGAGTGGTGGCACCGATCCCTTATCGGGTTGATTAACCGCATCGGGATCCGGAGAGGAGTGGCGACACCACTTGATCCTCGGGGCCACCCATTTGATCTTTAGCAAATTGGTGCCTTTTGAATGTGTCTGACGTTAGAAACTTTTTCCGTATGATTTATCCAATTGCTCTTCTTCTTCTTCTTGAGCTCTCATCATAAGGTACAATAGTTGAGTCTTCCCTTTTCTTGACAAATTGGAGGACTTGGAGGTTTTGTCACCGAGGTGTGTTTGGTTCTGAGAGTGAGTAATGAACCTCTTCATCCATCTCGGTATCTTGAGCTCTCATCCCTAAGTTGTCTTTGAGGTTCAAGTGTGGGAATAGGTTCGGCCTTTACGGAACAATCCTTATAGAAGGAGCTTTCCTTTTGGAACCTTCCTTTGACTCACGTAACTTGTTGTGCTTCTCGCACTTCCTCTTCTCGGTTCTCCGACGGTGTTCCGAAGATTTTTCGTCAAGATGACCAACTTTGCCTTGTCTAACTGCTTCGAGATATCTCTTATACGTTTGAGCTTTCGACCTCTTGATTAGAAGGAAATCGCAAACCTGAGACCTTGTTTCTTTGTGGACGTTTCCTTGGTTACGGCAGAGAGAATAGGTTCAAATCAACATGTCGTGATTGTCGGGGTCATTGAGCCTCTTGGGAATATCGGGATGAAGTCCAAGTGCTCTGTATCAACAGTTTAGTATATCGATGTAGGGAATCTTTGAGCCAAGTTTGTTGAGAAATGACATCATGTCATCCCAAATCGAGCCTCAATAGCGATGTGTTTCATGTTGTGAAGGCCCAAAATATTTGCGATTCTATGAGCTTAGGATGCTCATAGTCACTGTCACCACCGAGCAGACTTGGTGATGATCATGTAGAGTGTTCTCGGGGTTGAGGAATACTCTTAAGCTCTATATGAGAGTGCTTGGTGATTACTCCTGTAGCCTCATCATAACCGATATTGATTAAGAATTGGAGAGTTAACTCTTCAGCAGGTGTGGCATAAAGTTTGGTTGGATTGACTTCAGGAATAAAGAGAGCAGCTGTGACAACTCGCAATTTCAGGTCATTTCTCGACATAATTTATGCCTCATTATTTCAACATTTTTAGTAAACTTGATTTACTTGTTTCAAATTCGCGTAACCTTTATGGTTTAGCGGCGAATTCATGATCATATCATCACGAACATTTCATATGGACTAAGTTTAGTCTACATTTCATTTGCCTCATTTGCATTATGATAGTTCATTCATGACATTTCATTTCACATTCACCGCGTGATTTTTATATTTAATAAACTTTATCGCGTGAGTTAATATTTTAACATTTAACCCATTACTTTCAAAAATGATCGATGTATTTTTAAACTTACATTTAGTTTATAAAACTATATTTTGAGTTTACCTAGTGTTCTAAATTTATTTTGTATATAAATCGTTAAATTTATATTATTACGACGCTTTTCTTAAAAACTACACGATAAATATTTATTTCACTCAACTCATGTAAGAAATGTATTTTATAATTTTATGACCTCAATATATTTTATCTTGACCCGTTAAAATTTATTTTTATTTAGCGTTACCCTAAATGCTTAAATATGTACACAAATTACCAACTCATACTTAAATAATTACACATTTACTTATATAAAACACATTGCTTTTCTTTCTCATTTCTTCTTGTCGACAAACAAGATGACACAACATAAAAATTCACAAATATCTCTATTAGTAAATGCATTTTTTATTCACTTATCTCATTCACTTCAAGATATTCTAGATCAAAATATTTCCTCTCTTTCTCCTCTCCAAAACCGGCAATCACAAAGGACTAAGAGAGGATAATCAAATATTTTACAAGACAAGATTTATACTCTAGTCTCACTCTTTATTAAGGATTTGAAATAAAAACCTTGGGTGATTAGGAAAAACCTCATCAAGTTACTAGTAAGCATTGTTTTTATCATTTTCATGTTTCCTTTTCATTTTCATATGTTTCTTTTCATTTTTGGAGCTTATATGCATGATATGTGATTTATACCATTTATTTCATGATTTTAGAGTTATTTATATACTTATGGTCATCCTATAAATATTCCATGGTATTCTTTGGTCTTGATGGTGATTAGGAACCCATGACACCCTAAGAAGGTGTATGGTAGGATTAGATTAGCTTTGGAGTTGATTTGAAGGGATTAGAATAGGTTTTGTCCGAGAAAACTATTTTCAATACGTATTAAAGGTTCTGTCCTTGTTTCAATTTCTGGAAAACCTACTGTTGGTAACGAAACTTTGGCCTTGATATTTAGAAAATATACTTTAAAAGCGAATCCGTGGCCTTTTGAGCGGATAAAAGCGGAGTTATAACGAAGCCGTGGTGAATTTTCAAAGTTTGACGACTAAATAAATACTTTTCAGAAAATTCAGCTTGCGGTTTTAGTTTGTTGGTCAAAAAGCAGCCTTAAGCTTCACAAATTATTTCGACTTATCAAAATATATTAGTTTACTTGATACGGCTAAGGACATATTATCGTGAAAGCGGTTTGAAGCGACAAATATATGCACGCTTTTATAAAGTTGCCGTAAATATTATTTTCTAAAAACTATATTATTTTTACGTTATAAGTATTTCATTAATGTAAGGGCCATGTTTATGTAGCTTTTAACCATGATGTGAAACTTTTATAACGAAGTGTCTTCTAGTAAATCAAGTTCATCGGCCATATTTTTCAAATCAAAAGCCGCTTTGTCAAGCGGATTTATAGTAAATTATTTACGGATGTTCAAACTTGGCGAAACTCATTTTCTCGCACACAATTAGCAAAATCACTATCTTTAGCCCTTAATATCTTTATGATCGAGACCTTTTGGATGAAAACTCCTGAACTCGAAACTTTTAGATACCGATACAAACTTTCCAAAACAATCGAGTTCGTTCTCTAACGATCAAGTACACCATTTTACGACTAGTTTTCCGGAGCCATTTTTGTTAATTTCAATAAAATTTCGACGACATTGTTTTGCGACGAAAAATGGTAATTTCACCAAAAATCATTATAAAATCATTGTAGGATGACATTTTGACGTAAAAACATGTAAAGTCATTTTTGAAGGGTCAAGACGTCAAAAGAGTATTTTTCGACGATGAGTAATATTTTCAAAACTCGTAAATGGTATAAATAACATACGTAATGCATGCATAGCATTACATTGCAACTCATTGCATATCATATCATTGGTAATAGGTCCTCGTTAACGCAACACATTATACCTCGGTGTACTCACTCTTGTCATCACCTGTTTACCAAGTGAGTTCCATAGCCCCTACTTTTACTTGTTTTCATAATCGTTTTGGGGAGATACATGCTCAAACTGTTTTCATTTACGTTCACAAGTACTTTGTCTTTTAAGGCTAAACACTATCATGATCACCATTGTTTCTAAATCGAATGTGGTACTATATCAATTGTTCCGGTTGCGTGCTATAGTTCTCGTCAGATAATGTTCTATATCGGTTGACCTCGATACATCGTCGAATAAAGTACTATGTCGGTTGACTATCGATACATTGAGTTATGTGCTATTGATTATGTGCTATTGTTCTACGTCGAGTTAGGTACTATTGTGAATTCATTTGACATCATGCACTTGAACATTAACTCTACATATTACGGCGCAAGGTTGTGAACACACGGGTTGCAAGTTTTGTATGGGCGGAACTTGAACCGAGTGGATTTACAATGCCTTTCTTTGCATAAACGACTTTGAAAGGCTTTACATTTCAAACCAAACTCTATGAACTCACTCAACCTTTGTGTTGACACTTTTAGCATGTTTTAATCTCGTGTATCTAAGGCATTCACTTCATGGCACGCATTGGGACACATCATGGAGTCGTGGTGACGGCGTCTCACTTGGTTTCGTACGATTTAAAACATCGTTTGTATTGTAACAAACTTATTTCCGCACAAATTGATTTTCATTTGGGATCTACTTTGTAAACTCGATTGTTTTATTAAATCAAACGATGTTCTTTTCAAACGACACTTTAGGTCGTTCAATATAACTGTGATTGTGATGCTATGACAACAATCCCGTGAATTCCATTCCACGCAAAATGTGTAATTTGGGGTGTGACAGATTGGCATCGAGCTTGATTATAGAGAACTATGTTGCATCATTGACCCTAGACTATAACTACATTATCATAGCATCTCATCATTTCATCACAAGTGCATGTTCACTTTGCATACGATCTTACGTACATTTTCGAGTTATTTACTTTCATTTCATATCGATTGTCACATGGATGCCTTTAAATGCCCATCCCATTATTCTTTCTTCATACTCTAATGTGGAGAATTCCTTGTCATCCCTATCACAATTTTCACATCAATTAACTCATCACCGATAACGTCGAATGCCGAGATAAACCTTTAAATGCAGCAAGGTCCTCTCACTCCTTTGTTTCACCACTAACATGTCGAGTTACACGCTATTCACTCTAAGTCACTAAACCATCATACATTTGAAGCACTTACGACATTTCATAACCCATTTCTTAGAAAACCGCCGATTATTTTGAAAGAAAACCTCAAACTTATCATTTCTTATCACTCTCTTTAGAGCGCATATTTTTAACATGGGATTTTGCCACGTCTCACCATTTCCTCTTGTTTGAAGAAGATATGGCAATCAAGAAAGCTACTGGAATGACTCAAGCGGAAATTCAAAAGTTGGTAAGGATAGTATAGAGAGGCATTAAGGATTGAAAGGGAAGCGAAATGGGTTGCCTTCTGCTTTGAGGCTCATGCTTCTTGAAGCCGCTAGGCTTCTTTGCATCTTTGAATTGCGGAGGATCCGGAGTTAAGAGTCGTTCTTACAAGGATTTCAAGAGTGGAGATCCCACTAAGTTTCGAGGTACCGAGGGAGCAACAACAATGGTTAGATGGTTTGAAAAGTTGGAATCGGTGTTTTTGCTTTGTAACTGTCCGGATGACAGTAAGGTAAAATTTGCTACAAGTACTTTGCTAGATGGAGCTTTGTCATGGTGGAATTCATATGCTCAACCGATTGGTATGGAGAATGCTTTCAAGCTTACTTGGGAGGAATTCAAGGATTTGGTGACTAAGAAGTTTTGTCCTCGAACGGAAGTGAAAAAGTTGGAGACGGAGTTCTATGAACTAAAAACTATTGGGTATGATATCGACACTTACATTCGAAGGTTTCAAGAATTGGCCGTGTTATGCCCATCTATGGTTTCGGATAATGAGAAGCCTCCGGAGGCTTTCATTGAAGGACTTCGAAGTTATTCAAGGAGATGTGACTTCTTCCGACCAGAAACGATTGAGGAAGCTATTCGATTGACTCAAAAGCTCATGGCCCGGAGTAGTGAAGAGGCAAGTACACCAACACCAACCAAAACAACAACAACAACGATAACCAAACCAACAACAACAAAAAGAAAATGGGAAAATGACCGGAAGGTTATGATAATGACAACCAAAACCATAACACTAACCATCACCAACAACATAATAGAAGACAAGAAGTCGCCAGGTCCATGTTCTTTGCACCAACAAGGGAAGAGCTTATGCAGAAACTTACCGCGATGCCACCAATGCACGCTACATCATAATGGTCCATGTGGTATATGCTTTATTGTCACAAAGTAGGACACCTTGCTAAGGACGTAAAGGGCAAAGCCGTAGTCACATGCTTGGATGTGGGGAGCAAGGACACTATCGAAATCAATGTCCTCAAAACAAGGTCAACAAGTCGAAGGTGCTCATGGGAATGTATATATGTTAGAAGGAACTCGTCAAGGTATCAAAGACGCGGAAGACCAAGAAGTTCGGAAACTAGCGATCTTATTTCTCCTATTGTATTACGTTGTACTAAGTTTATGTCTTTCATCGTATTCAAACTTTATAACCTAAGATGTACTATTTTGCTAAACCGATCGTTGTAAAATATTCTCATCTATCGTACTTTATTTTCTTTCCGATTTGTTATCATTTACGAGGATTTTAATTCTTTTTACTTTATCGATCATTTTAACGACACTTCTCCATGTCTTCTCTCCTCGATGTTCATCACAATTTTTAACATCGAGTTGACTCAACACCAAACAACATATGAGTCGATTAGTCCAAGCATTGCATAGTTACTCTAAATTATACATAGCCCGATCACCTATGTCTAATCGGGAAGAATCATGCAATGAAGTGGAGTAGACTTATATGTGTAACAATTCTGCATCGAGCCAAATTTTCAAAGTCCTCCTTCAAACCAATTTAGCCTAATCTCATAGCGGTTCTTGTTTGATGAGTTGTGAGATTAAGTGAAAATTGGTTGGTAAAAGTCTTTGAGGGTTTTGCTCGGGAATGGGAAAGTTGCCACATCAAACCCTAAACCCGATAGACTAACACGAACCGAATTCGTGGACTGAATTCCTTTTGGTTGGGCGAATGTGACAACTCGCAATTTCGTGTCATTTCTCGACATAATTTATGCCTCATTATTTCAACATTTTAGTAAACTTGATTTACTTGTTTCAAATTGCAGAACCTTTATGGTTTAGCGGCTAATTCATGATCATATCATCACGAACATTTCATATGGACTAAGTTTAGTCTACATTTCATTTGCCTCATTTGCATTATGATAGTTCATTCATGACATTTCATTTCACATTCACCGTGATTTTATATTTAATAAACTTTATCGCGTGAGTTAATATTTTAACATTTAACCCATTACTTTCAAAAATGATCCCGATGTATTTTAAACTTACATTTAGTTTATAAAACTATATTTTGAGTTTACCTAGTGTTCTAAATTTATTTTGTATATAAATCGTTAAATTTATATTATTACGACGCTTTTCTTAAAAACTACTACGATAAATATTTATTTCACTCAACTCATGTAAGAAATGTATTTTTATAATTTTATGACCTCAATATATTTTATCTTGACCCGTTAAAATTTATTTTTATTTAGCGTTACCCTAAATGCTTAAATATGTACACAAATTACCAACTCATACTTAAATAATTACACATTTACTTATATAAAACACATTGCTTTTCTTTCTCATTTCTTCTTGTCGACAAACAAGATGACACAACATAAAATTCACAAATATCTCTATTAGTAAATGCATTTTTTATTCACTTATCTCATTCACTTCAAGATATTCTAGATCAAAAATATTTCTCTCTTTCTCTCCTCTCCAAAACCGCAATCACAAAGGACTAAGAGAGGATAATCAAATATTTTACAAGACAAGATTTATACTCTAGTCTCACTCTTTATTAAGGATTTGAAATAAAACCTTGGGTGATTAGGAAAACCTCATCAAGTTACTAGTAAGCATTGTTTTTATCATTTTCATGTTTCCTTTTCATTTTCATATGTTTCTTTTCATTTTTGGAGCTTATATGCATGATATGTGATTTATACCATTTATTTCATGATTTTAGAGTTATTTATATACTTATGGTCATCCTATAAATATTCCCATGGTATTCTTTGGTCTTGATGGTGATTAGGAACCCATGACACCCTAAGAAGGTGTATGGTAGGATTAGATTAGCTTTGGAGTTGATTTGAAGGGATTAGAATAGGTTTTGTCCGAGAAAACTATTTTCAATACGTATAAAAGGTTCTGTCCTTGTTTGAATTTCTGGAAAAACCTACTGTTGGTACGAAACTTTGGCCTTGATATTTAGAAAATATACTTTAAAACGAATCCGTGGCCTTTTGAGCGGATAAAAGCGGAGTTATAACGAAGCCGTGGTGAATTTTCAAAGTTTGACGACTAAATAAATACTTTTCAGAAAATTCAGCTTGCGGTTTTAGTTTGTTCGGGTCAAAACGAGCCTTAAGCTTCACAAATTATTTCGACTTATCAAAAATATATTAGTTTACTTCGATCTGAAGCTAAGGACATATTATCGTGAAAGCGGTTTGAAACGACAAATATATGCACGTTTTTATAAAGTTGCAGTAAATATTATTTTACGAAAAACTATATTATTTTTACGTTATAAGTATTTCATTAGTTGTAAGGCCATGTTTGCGGTTTTAACCATGATGTGAAACTTTTATAACGAAGTGTCTTCTAGTAAAATCAAGTTCATCGGCCATATTTTTCAAATCAAAAGCCGTTTGTCAAGCGGATTTATAGTAAATTATTTACGGATGTTCAAACTTGGCGAAACTCATTTTCTCGCACACAATTAGCAAAATCACTATCTTTAGCCCTTAATATCTTTATGATCGAGACCTTTTGGACGAAAACTCTGAACTGAAACTTTTAGATACCGATACAAACTTTCCAAAACAATCGAGTTCGTTCTCTAACGATCGGCGTACACCATTTTACGACTAGTTTTAGGAGCCATTTTTGTTAATTTCAATAAAATTTCGACGACATTGTTTTCTGATTTAAAAATGGTAATTTCACCAAAATCATTATAAAATCATTGTAGGATGACATTTTGACGAAAACATGTAAAGTCATTTTGAAGGGTCAAGACGTCAAAAGAGTATTTTTCGACGATGAGTAATATTTTCAAAACTCGTAAATGGTATAAATAACATCGTAATGCATGCATAGCATTACATTGCAACTCATTGCATATCATATCATTAGTAATAGGTCTGGTTAACGCAACACATTATACCCGGTGTACTCACTCTTGTCATCACTGTTTACCAAGTGAGTTCCATAGCCCTACTTTTACTTGTTTTCATAAGCTTTTGGGGAGATACATGCTCAACTGTTTTCTTACGCTCACAAGTACTTTGTCTTTTAAGGCTAAACACTATCATGATCACCATTGTTTCTAAATCGAATGTGGTACTATATCAATTGTTCGGTTTGCGTGCTATAGTTCTCGTGTATAATGTTCTATATCGGTTGACTCTCGATACATCGTCGAATAAAGTACTATGTCGGTTGACTCTCGATACATTGAGTTATGTGCTATTGATTATGTGCTATTGTTCTACGTCGAGTTAGGTACTATTGTGAATTCATTTGACATCATGCACTTGAACATTAACTCTACATATTACAGCGGTGGGTTGTGAACACACAGTTGCAAGTTTTGTATGGGCGGAACTTGGGCGAGTGGATTTACAATGCCTTTCTTTATAAACGACTTTGAAAGGCTTTACATTTCAAACCAAACTCTATGAACTCACTCAACCTTTGTGTTGACACTTTTAGCATGTTTTAATCTCGGTATCTAAGGCATTCACTTCATGGCACGCATTGGGACACATCATGGAGTCGTGGTGACGACGCTCTCACTTGGGTTTTACGTGATTTAAAACATCGTTTGTATTGTAACAAACTTATTTCCGCACAAATTGATTTTCATTTGGGATCTACTTTGTAAACTCGATTGTTTTATTAAATCAAACGATGTTCTTTTCAAACGACACTTTAGGTCGCTCAATATAATTGTGATTGTGATGCTATGACATCAATCCCGTGAATTCCATTCATTGCAAAACAAGTAATTTGGGGTGTGTGACCTTAAATCTGCAGTGTAATAGTGACTTGTTTGTGGTTGAGTCATCATCACGTGATCCTTCCTTTGACCCTTTCCATAGTGTTCCGTAATTGTTGGATGTAGATCTCGTGAATGGTTGCAGAGTGAGTAAGCATGTTTCGATACGGATGAGTCCTCGTAATATCGATAGCAATAAGACATGAAGATTCGAGCAAGTAAGGGTGTCAAAGTCAACACGGAGGTTATTCTTTCCTATCTTCATTGGATAGCCATGAGGATAGATATCGACAATGGAGAGAACTTGGTGCATCCACATTCATTTGTTCGACCATGTTGTGATGCGAAATAACATTAGCCAAAAGAACCAACATATCGAAGACATAATGTTAGTCAATGTAAGGTCTTATTGTCTAGTTATTGAATGTATAGTGATAATGATTATTACGAGTCCTAAGTCACTTGTATGTTCAATAGTTCAATGCTATCGTGAAATGTTTCGTGAGTTAGTTAACTTTAAGTTTTAAAGTTTATTTTATCACTTATTGTTCACAATATATCAAACGATTTAAGTTTATTAGTGACATTTTGGATTCGTGATGATATGATTAGTTTATTTACAAGTTTGTACAAGTAACAATTCATCATGAAGGTCAATCCAGGTTAAGCGTAGTTTTGGCAAAGTTATGCGTGAGCGGTATGATATATGCTTAGGCGAGACTTACGCGTAGAATCTATCTTACGCGTAAGAAATGTTACAGCGTAGGAAAAGAGACATTATCGCAGAGCTTATGCGTAGGCATATATTATCCTACGCGTAAGGCTACTCGTAGAGTTGACCTTAAGCGTAGGGGTCCTTGTTTATGCATATCCTTCACGGGATACGCGTAGTCCATTGTAGAACCTTAAGCGTAGAAGCTACGCCGAAGGCAGTCTTACGATAACAAGCTACGGCGTAAGGTGATCCTTATGCGTAGATTAATAACCACCTTGATTCTGAATGTTACGTGTAGCAAGCCTGAAATAAAACATCATATCATCAAAGTTAAACACATATCATTCATTTTATCAACAAAACATGGTATGAATCATTCATATGCAGTTAAGCGTAGAAAGTCATACGCGTAAGTCAAAACCCTAAGGGTTATGAATTACGCGTAAGTTTTCTAACCATAGGATTTGCACCAAACTTATTCTGGTAGTTCAAGAGAGTTGTATGAGCTTATATACCAAGTATTAACATCTAACTCATGGTGAATCAAAATACCCAAACTTATGAACCTTAAACCCTAATTTCAAAATGAATTAATCGGTGTTTACGGTAGTTATAGAGCAAGGATATGATTAATTCAACATCATATGAACATAACCCAAGAATATTTAGACCAAAAACACTTCACATTTGGAAGAACCCAAATCACGCATAAACCCTAAGTTTCAAAATCAATCAATTCATGTTTAAGGTAAGATTTGAGGATAAAGATATTATCATTGATGCTAAAACACGTTTTGAAACAATCTTTTAACCACGAACACACAATCTTGATTATGTGTTCATACGCATATGTGTAGAACACAAAACCAAGATTATACATCTTTGACCGTTGGATTCACGTAAGAATCAAAACCGGTGTTTGAAAACATGTTAAGATTATGAAACAACTTACAAGATGATGATCCAAAACATGATTTGAAGATTGATTCTTATGCGTAGGATATGTTTGGTTGATAGTAATAAATGAGAAGAGTTAAGTTAGGTGGAGGTTTTATTTAAAATAACTTTTAAGTTTTTGACAGCTTTGGTCCTCCACCTTTCCATTTTCATCCAAAGCCTTTAACTTCCAATTTTGGTTACCAATGAAGATTTTAGAAACCTTGATTTACACTCCCCTCGACTTGAGAAAATAATGAAAGGTTATTAATTAAAGTCCGAGGAGTGTCAATGAACCGTAAATTTACCACCATTTGTAAAAGAATCAACCGAGATGTGATAACATGCAAGTACACGGATGTTTTGAAGCGGTTAATGGATTATTTTTCCCTCAACACTTGATCGGAAAATATGAATTTTGAAAGATAAAAGTGTTGACGAAGAAATGTACTTGCCATGTTGAAAGAAATGTAGATCGGGAGAATATTTTTGTTGTTTTATCGATTTTATATTTTGTATTTTGTTTTGAAAATTTATTTACAAAAGATGTTTTGGTGTTTGTGTGTTTTTAAGATTGTTTAAGAGGTCATCCAATTCCTCTTGAGTCAACACCTCATACCAATTCGGTGGACCAACTCATTAAACCTAGCGGGAGGCAAGGCTTTGGTGAGCGGATCCGCCAATTGGTATTGAAGACTCCACAAAGTATAATTCAGCGGTACCTGCTCCACGTGGTCCTTTATGAAATGATAGCGTGATCGATGTGCTTTGATTTGAGTCTTTCGCGGGTTGCACGAGATTGCAATGGCACTCCGATTGTCGCGAGACATCGGGATCTCATCAAACACGTAACCATAGTCTTTGAGTTGTGTTCTCATCCGGATGACTTGAGCACAACACGCGGACATGGCTACATATTCGCTTGATTGATGACAACGATGTACAATCCTCGCTTCTTTGATTGCCAAGACACCGCTTATCACCAGAAATTGTAAAGCTCAAGTACTTTTCCTCGAGTCTAAGCATCCTGCGTGATCGCGTCGAAAAGCGATTAGTTCAAAACCGTAATCCTTCTGATACGGATCCCAAGTTAATGGTTCCCTTGATGTATCGGAGGATTCTTTTAGCCTCGAGAGAGGTGGGTTTCAGTTGGTCGCGATCGATAACGGAGCATAGATAAACAAAGAAAGACAATATCAGTCGCTAGTTGTTAGATACATGAGACCCAATAATACTTGGTATTTGGTAGGGTCAACCAATTTCCATGTAAATCAAAGATCTAATTTCTTGGTATGAGCCATTGGTGTGGCATAAGTATCACGGTATTCATTCCAAATTTGTTTAACAATTCAAGGGCATATTTGATCGACTCGAGAAAAAATACCACGGGGTGATTGATGAACTTGCAATCCTAGAAAGAATGTAAGTTCACCCATCATGGACATTCAAAATTTTCTTCATTAGTTTTGCAAAAGCGATTGAAAACTTTTTATGTGTTGACCCAAAATGATGTCATCCACGAATTTGAACAATTAAGATATGTGCCCGTGATATTGTATGAAAGAGTTGGGTCAATCGAGCCTTTGGTGAAATTATTGGCAATGAGGAAAGATGATAGCTTATCGTACCATGCCCTAGGGACTTGTTTAAGACCATAAAGAGCTT